>SNQJ01S0150778.1:1649-13181 GCA_010110895.2 Picea sitchensis
AGTTCAGGACTAGGGCCTTGGATTAGGTTGGAGAGGAAACTCTTCAAGGCCATTTAAAATCAAACATTGGAGTCTGAGATAGGGAGTGTCTAATTCCAGTGTCATGAAAGTTATCTGGGACCCCCCTCTAACACAGGGGATAAACACGAGGTCATGTGCGGAAAGGTAGTGGAGATAACCCCTCCAAAGCTGGACCAATAGTAATGGAGAACACATATAGAGGGCTCGTTTTGGGATTCCATCATTTCCATTTTCCACAGGGATTCATGGGTCTCGAATCCATTTGACGTCCTCATTTTTCTTCCAGAACATTTTCTCTCGATACCCTTGACAGGTTTCGGGCTCGATACCCTGCTCATTGTGGTCTACCCGACTTTCGATTGTACCCACCTAGTGATCGTTCGCGTGTTGGAAACCTAGTTGCCAATCTTTTTTAGGGACATACACAGGTGACTGCAGGGGTATAGTGTGATACCTATGATAGACATCGGGCCATTCTTTTCATATTATACTCGGAGGATGCTTTCGTGTTCAAGTTTCACTTGCACTAGTAAGTTTCTCTAGTGTTAGTTGTTGTAACTATTCTTCCAATTAATTTAGTGTTTGCTTGTCTTATCTCCTAGGGAATTTTTTTAGTGTGTGTTACTTTTGAACGTTTAGACTACCTTAGAGTGTCTTGGATCTTATCATATAGTGGAGGATCCTGAGCTCCGCCGGTCATGAAGGCTTCTTGGCCTGCCATCGATTACACTGGAGCCACCCCCGACACCATTAAGGCGAAAGCTAGACCAACAAGGGTCTTTTGAAGTGATCAGGATACAAACCATTGTGCTCAAACAACTCCCAGAGGAATCGACCATTTTAGACCTTGAAGAAAATGCTCTTGGCCCAGTTGAAACCCCAACCACTGATCTCTTGGCACCTTTCATTATACCAATTCAATTTTATGAGTGTCAGACAGTGTCGAACACAGCAATGGAAACAAATGTTGTTACTCCTTCTAGGAATTCTTCAATTCCCACCATGGTTGTCACCACGGGGGATCTTTCATCTCCTAACCCACTATCGTCGGTCCAAGCCACCATGGTATCGACCACAAATACTTCGCACAGTGGTCCAAACCCGTCTTTGGCGGCGTTCACAACCCATTTCACACCAAGTGGGACAGACCCTCTGTTCTCATACGGGATGCCTAGTTCGAGTACAAGTCCTGTACTTTCCTACTCCACTTTATAGACTTTGGGTCTGGGGGTAGGGAGCTCTAGCGCTCCTCTACAAGGTCACATAGGGGGAAATCCTATCACTTTTAATTCTTTTCCTTATGGAGGAGGTCATATCCCTCCTCCGTCCCCTTCACTCGGTGGCTTGCATCAGCAATCTGTCGGGCAACCTACACACAATAGTTTATTTGCAGCAGGGATTCAAGGACCACCTTCACATAGTATGTCGGTAGGTTCGACATCGTTTTCTTGGAACGGAATGTTTGGTAACAACACCTTCTCATCAGTCGCTTTCCTGACCGGGGGCAACCCCATTTTTGGACAATCTACTCCTGTACAGGGTATTATTCTTGCACAGGGGGCAAACCTAGCAGGACCTTGGAATTTAGGGCAAGGATCCATTCCCTCCTTCAGAATGTCGATCTGGGGTAATTCTTTCCACAATCAATGGAACCCCAGACAAACTACTATGCCTATCCCCATGGGACCGGCATGGGGTAATCCTTCCCAAAGTCCTTCGAATATAATGCATGCCCAACAATCTATGTCCTATTTGGGAAATCAGCCGATGATGTCTCCACATATGCAAAATCCTTACGCTAGCCAGGGCCATGGTTTCTACCAGAATCTGGGCCAACAGCCAAACTTTTCCTAGCAACCTGGTGCCAGTCAAACTCTAGGTCCCTTTTTCCCAAGTTATCAACAACAACCCAAACTACCATTCCTGGCGACTTTACACTTGCTAGATTTGACAAGGTTGTTGAATGACCCTATTTGTCATGATCCGCATTGGCCTCCTATGTTGACGAAGTTTCCTTCGGACATTCCAAAGTTTGAAGCCAAGCCTAATGAACATCTAGGAGATCAGGTGACTACCTTCCATCTTTTGTGCTCATCTAACTCATTGAAAGATAATTTCGTACAGTTGTGATTGTTTCAACGTACTCTCATTGGGAGTGTCGTGAAATGGTACATTGAGCTCGATCGCTCAAGACACTCTTCTTTTGGCGAACTGGCGATGGCTTTCCTTAACCATTTCTAGTTACCTATGAGATACGACGTTGGAACAGAGTTGCTCACCAATTTCGAATAGACAACAGCGGACCATATCTCTGATCACATCCAAGAATGGAGACGGTGGAAGAGTTTAATCAAGGTACCAGTCCCACCAGCATTCCTACTTGAGTGGTTCCTTAAGTCTTTGGTCTCGTAGCTATCCAAATACATCGCAACATTCGGAGTTTTCTCCGAAGAAGATGTCATCATGAGGGCTCAACAGTTTGATCTCATCTATTCTCAGTCTAGTTTATTATACAACATCTTGCCAGATGCGCTACGTTCAATACTAGATAAAACTAGACAGAGAGTTGGACCACATGCTGATGGTATTGTTGGTTCATCACAAACCAAGCCCATTGAGCAATTGACAAAGTAGTTGCAGCAATTATCCATACAACACACAGTGGCCATCCAAACTACTGCTTTGGCTGCTCCCTCTACCAAAACGTCGAAAGTACACACATTGCAGTCAACTAACCCAAAGGCCACCGAACAGCCTGAAGGGAAGAAAAAACAACGAAAGAAGGGTAAGGGGGATAAAAAAACCACTGATAATGCTGGTGGGGACAACACTAAAAAATGGAAGGTGAGGTATCCATGCAACATGTGCACGGAAGACCACCCGGCTCATCTATGTCCTCGACTTGCAGAGGCCCAAAAATTTGTCACACAGCAATAGCAGGCAGTGTTGACTAATCCCTTTCAACATGGGAAAAATCTAACTCAAGCCTCTACAAGAACAGAAGGGGGAAGCCAAGAAACCTGCCTGCCTCTGAATAATCCCTCATCCACGAATGTATATATGGTTAGGGGTGATGCTTTCATATCAACTAGAGCGTACAATTATAGTAAACCAAGCGCTTCTGAGAAGTGTAAAGAAGATGATCTCCCATCTCTTCCTCTACAAATTGAGAATATGTTAGGAGAAATAATGACACTCATTCCAAAAGGTGCATTTAAAAAAGATTCTCATAACCCAAACGCAAGGGCCGCCCAAAACTACTCTATGGTGGAATATTTATCACAAACCCCTTGTGGGATGTTTTCTTTAGAGGTCTTCCAAAGCTTCCCTGCCCAAAGGAAAGACTTGTTAACCACTTTGGGCTCTACCGAGACTTGTAATCTGGGTACCATCATGTTAGATACAACTGACTTAAAACCTTGTCTTCCTTACCACGTAGCGTTTCATATAGTAGTGGCTTATCCCATGAAAAATTTTACTCGGAATATCTTCTGCACAGTAGTCGATGAGGGCGCTTCGACATGCGTTATGTTGTTGTCATGTTGGAAGGCCATTGGCCAGCCCGTTTTGTCTCCATCACCTACTCTCCTCACTTCTTTCGACGGTCGTTCATTCCGACCACATGGCATCGTTCCTTCTTTCCCCGTCCAGTTAGGAGGGAAGACCGTGTGTGTCAAAGTAGAGGTATTCGATGCTCCCCTCGATTATAACCTCTTGTTAGGATGGAGTTGCACTTATTATATGCAAGTTATGGTTGCTACAATTTTTCGGGTCTTGTTGTTTCCACACAAGGGCCGGATAGTGACCATTGATCAATTGTCTTTCTCCAAACCTGACCCAGCTTTGGGGACATCCACGGTCCCAATGATTGATAATCCTCAACCAGGTGTCGTCAACATAGGATTTGGTTTGTGCCCATCCTTGATGGGTACATTCGATTACCCACCTCCTCATGGAAATATTAAATTTATATCCAATCACCATAAGGTTGAGATTTTTTAAGTTTCGTCGTTCCGCACGACTTACTTCGAGGATCCATGGATAATTCCTTCCCCATCGGCCATGATGGATGAGACAGGGCACCCAGGCATGTCCATTCCCTTGTCTTCCGCTGAAGTAGCATACTCTTTAGTCCAGCAAGCTTCAGCTAACCCTGATCCAACTCCTGCACAAGACTTAGATCCACTTCTAGAGCCTATTTGGGCTCAGGGTTATCTCGCTAACATCGATTCATTAGACTTGGTCTTGCCTTCTGATGAAGCAGTAATCGAAGCAATGACTAGTCCTGACAAACCTTGGGAACATCTTCATCACAGATCATATTTTCTCCCACAGTTAAGCCGAATCGAAGCAAGAGAATTCATTGTGACCATGACAAGAGATCATTCATGTCCTATTAATCTCTTAGCTACACATGAAATTTATGCTGAGGGAAATATGGAAACTATCATTGAAACTATACCAATCAACATCTCCCGAAACCTTGGTGTCGTGGAGAACGTCTTCGTCAGAGCGGATTTCTCCCCCGAAGAGATTCAAATCTACACGGATCTTTTCAAAGAATTCCGCGACATTTTTGCCTGGTCTTATGAGGAAATGCTAGGTATTGATCCAAAAATAGTTGAACATGAAATCACAACTTATCATGATGCCAAGCCTGTTAAACAAAATCTTTTTCCAGTTAATCCCAAGAAAGCAGCAGCCATCAAGATTGAGGTTGAGAAATTGCTAAAGGTAGGTTTTATCTATCCTATCCATTTGACCCAATGGGTGTCAAATCCTGTGCCGATCAATAAAAAACAAGGCACGATTCGTGTATGTACTGATTTCCATGATTTAAACAAGGCATGTCCCAAAGATAATTTTCCAACACCATTCATCAACTAGATCATTGATGAATGTACTGGTTGCGAAGCCTTTTCTTTCATGGAAAGTTTTTGGGGATATAATCAAATCCAAATCAAACCTGAAGACCAACACAAAACGGAATTCATCTATCCTTGGGGTACATTCGCATATCGTAAGATGCATTTTGGTCTTAAAAATGTTGGAGCCACATTCCAGTGGGCCATGTCTTTTGCTTTTCATGATCTCAATCATATATTTGAGGCCTACTTAGATGATTTAGCATCATGATCTCGCAAGAGAAAGGATCATCCCACACACCTTAGACTAATCTTCGAACGTTGTCGCTACTTTAGGATTCGCTTAAATGAAAATAAGTGAAGCTTCTGTGTAACATCAAGACGTTTGTTAGGTTTCATCGTATCAACAACAGGGATCATGGTCAATCCTCTCAAGGTGGAGGAAATAATCCAGTTGTCCCCCCCCCACGCACAATCCTTCAACTTCAGAGTCTACAAGGCAAGGCGAACTTTTTACGACGCTTCATCGCCAACTATGTCGAAATCACCAACGGATTTATGTGCTTACTGAAGAAAGATGTTCCTTTTTACTGGGATGATGCTACTCAGTGCTATTTCAACACATTAAAACATGCCCTCACAACGACCCCTTTGCTGCGACCACCTAACTATAACAAAGATTTCTTATTATATTTGGTTGTCGTAGAGTCAACCATTGGCATGGTTTTAGTTCAAGAAGATGATTTGTTCTCAGAATACGTTATCTATTACCTAAGCCGAGGCCTCGTAGGACCAGAACTCAATTATTCTCATATCGAAAAACTTGTGTTGGAAGCAATTCATGTTGTTCAACAGTTCCATCATTATGTTCTATTTCGCAAGACCACCATCATTGTTGTCGTGAATCCATTCTAGTATATGTTGACACAACGGGTTATAGGCAGAAAAATCAGTAGATGAATAGTCATCCTCCAAGAGTTTGATTTAGACTTCGTTTCAGCGAAGTCCAAAAATTCATTGGTCTTCGCAGAGCTTATTTCGGAACTTCTGATTGAGTCAGGTGACGTTGTTCCTGAAGAATCGCCTATCCGGGGAGATATGTTTTTTATCACATCTTCAGATCCCTGGTACAGAGATATACTTATCTATCTCTAGACTTTGAAGTGCCCCACTTCTGCTTCTCGTGATGAGCATAGGTGTATACACCATCAGGCTAAGAATTATCTTATACTCGATGATACATTGTATCGGAGAGGTGTAGACTGCATCTTGCATCGATGTCTCACACATGAGGAGGCAGTCATCGTGCTCAACGATTGCCATACTGGAGCTTGTGGCGGTCATTTGTCTGGGTTGGCAACATCCCAAAATATTCTACGAGTAGGTTACTTCTGGCTGACACTTATCAAAGATTGTATGGAATCGGTCAAGAAGTGCCATCCGTGCCAAATCTTCTCTCGGAAAATGAGGGCACATCCCGCTCCCATGTTTCCTATCATCACAGTTGGTCCCTTCACCAAATGGGGGATTGATTACACTACTTGAAACCCCCCTTCATAAAGGGTGCACCGCTATATCATCATATCTTTCGACTACTTCACTAAGTGGGTCGAATCTATGCCAACATTTAAATATGATGGAGAGACTGCAGCTCTCTTTTCATTCAACCAGATTATAGCAAGGTTCAGCGTCCTGAGAGATATTGTTACCGACCATGGCAGTCAGTTTCAGAACCAAATGATGACCGAGTTAACATCAAATCTTAGGTTATAGCAAGAGCATTCATCACCCTACCACCCCCAAGCCAATGGGCAGGTAGAAGCTGTAAACAAAACTCTTAAGACTATTCTACAGTGAACTATCAACTTAGCCAAGTCAAATTGGAATTTGATCTTATACTTGACATTATGGGATTACCGAACATCTGTTAAGACTGCAAATGATTTCTCACCTTTTCAACTCATTTATAGGTTGGAGGTAGTCTTTCCCATCGAATGTCATATCCCATCTCTAAAATTGGCAGTGAAATTATTGCCAGGCACTTCTCCACTTGAGGAACGGTTAGTACACCTTGAGCAACTCAATGAGAAGCGTCGTGATGCGGCCTTGGCCAACGAGGCTCACAAACATAAGGTCAAGTGTCAGTATGATAGGTTTGTTTGTCCTCGGATTTTCTCTGAAGGCGACCTTGTCCTAGTCTATGACCAAGATAAGGACCCCTTAGGGGCAAGAAAATTCAAACCCATGTGGCTCATACCTTTCATCATAAAAGAGGTATTAAAAAAGGGTGCTTATCATCTAGTTGATTTTGAAGGGAATGCTTTCGCAAAGCCTAGAAATGAGCTCTACCTCAAGAAGTATTACTCATAGGCAGGTCACCGTGGGTCACTTTTTGTAACATATGTATAGTCTTTGTACTATTACGTTTTAGTTTCTTTTAAGTGTTATGGATGTGTCATTGACGTTATCTTTAGTCAATATGGTAGATGTCAAGTGATTCCTAGGTGTTTGTTGGGTATGAAAACGGTGCTAGTCGGCACACTCGAAGGCTTGCCTCTACAGCTTGGGTAATATTTACACCTCAAGGCTAGTTGTTATCTTCCGGAGGTATATGCTTAGGTGACACCACAAATAATGTCGTCGAGTATAGTGCAGTTATTGAGATGCTTCGTGATGCCTTGTCATTAGGTATCTCTCATCCCCGGGTCTATCTCGATGCTCAACTATTTGTGTCTTAGCTAAACAGAGTATACCAGGTTCATGATCCAACCTTACACCCACAATTCCTTAGGGTACATCTCTTAGAATGAAACTTTGATTATATTACATATTTTCATGTTCCTAGGAAATTAAACCAAATTACAGATACTCTAGCTAATCAAATTTTAGATTGGCATCTTGCACACATATGAAAGAACATTGGCATAAGCATGTATATACATTTTTTCACATGTGATCCATAAGACACAAAAGATCAAAAACTCATATATAACATCATAAAGTATCCAGAGTACATAGATGGAAGCAAGTGCCTCAAAAATAGGACCAATAACGAGTCACAGGGCTTATGCCCTCAAAAAATATATACAAGTAGTGCTCGTGGCACGTAAAAAGTCTAAATAGGTTCAGGGCCTATGGGACCTGTTATAATAGTCCACAGCATGGGCTAAACGCCTAAACAATTGGACCCACGTCCGAGGTGCCCCCACTACATGAGGTTGCATGGATGGCGGCAGGTCCTCTATCTCTGCCATCGGGACTGTGCGAGTGAGTGCAGTGAAGTTCCGCTCAACTCGTCTAAGTACCCTCTCAGCCTCCCCGACTTGGAGGTTTCCTGCTACTACTAGTCCCCCGACGGCGGCAGCTGCGGCTTCTGGTCGAGGACGACACATGTTCCGTGAAAAATTGGCAGGTCGCACTAGTCCCACATCTGCATGCAACAAACGTATATCCATCAAATACTCTGGCATAAAAATATAAAAAATGATATATATAAAAAAAATGACATAAAAATTACATATACAATAAAAAAAACTACAAAGGTGGAGACTTACCCATCTCCCCTCTCTCCTCACCAGGAGGCATGGGTATCTCAGGATCTCTAGAAAAGTCTATCCCTGCATATGGGTAATCCTTGATCACAGGGATCTACCATGACAACCATGCAAAAAAGTCATCATTGAAGGACTCATTGGTCCTTCCACCACCCTGTCACGGAAGTAATACTTCCCATATACATATAGCAGGAAAAGAGGCCTGGTGTCCTCGTACCACTTCCCGAGGACTAAAACTTGAAACTCTCTCAAAGAAGAATGAACACAAAATCATCCCGAACATGAAGTTTCTCTTTGTTTGTTGTCGGCAATCTGTCAATTGCCTCTGCATACACTCAAGTAGTGTGGTACTCCATTCAAAAATCTGTGCATTCAAGCATTGGATAGCACAGTTCATCTGTGCACAAGACGCTTGATGCAAGGCTATTGAACCGGTAATCCGCCCAATCAACAATAATATCGCCTGTAGCGATAGGTCAGTGATCTTACTGATGGGCACCTGGGAGCTCAAATGGTAAGTCCCAGCCTCACAGTGCAGGGCTATCAAGTCCGCTATATTAAGTGGCCCCACTGGAAACGTCCTGAAATTGACTGGTTCCCCTCTCCTTAAGAGGCCAGTCAAAAAATAGATATCCTTGGTGGTGGGCACCAGTGATTTCCCCTCTAGCATAAAGGCCTTTGCTTCAGTGTGTCAGTAGTCAATCAAGGCATTCAATAGCCTCGGTTGTGCTCGCATAAATGGACACAGGAAGAACTTAAGCAAACCACATTACATCAATGCGACCATGACATTCGAATCTCCCGCAACCAACTCACTAATTGCTTCATGCTCCCTTTCCCTCCAGTGGACATACATCCTGCCAAAACAACCAAGTTCAGGAGGGTCAGGGACTGCTCTTTAGTTCTTTTTGACAATAAAAGGGGGCCCACGCGTGCTATAGAGGTGACAATCATGTGTACACACGGGCAGGCCTTACTCTACCCGAGTGTACACGCGGCCTGTCCAGAGACAGCCCGCGTGTACCTAGGGCTGACCTTTTAAAGGTCGATGCCCACCCAAAAAATGAAATCAAAAGAAAAATTAAAGAATTGAATAGCTAGATAGGTAATTTTGTACTTGGTTCAAGTAGAAGTTCGTTTCGTCCACTGTAGCTCCTGGAATCATCATTTTTATCAAGGGGAGTCTTTTGGCTCGAGAGTCAACTTCCAAATCAGAAATGGTGATAATGAGTTGTCAGCTTCTATTTATAGACTTTTTGGCCTCTTTTTGTCACTTTTTTTGCCTCCCTTATCAGTTTCTTTATACCAAAAACCATTTAGAGTGATTCAGGAGTTATATGGGAGGGATTTGATCGGGTATTGGAACACTTTTTTTGAGTTTTGAGAAAATTTTGACGGTCCATGAAATTTTTTCCAAGAATCAACTTGAGCATATAGGTTAGGTTACTACCCTGACTTTTGTGTCTCGTTGTATTTTCCCTCTGCCATAGGATCGATCCCATCAAGTTGTGACACGGAACCATCATATCTACTTTAGAAGTGTCACAACTTGGTGGTAGAGCTTACCAGAACATGGATGCCCTAGGTAGGTCTTGGTTGCATTATGGTGTCCATGTTGTCTCTAACACACTATAGGCTTGGGAGTCCTTATATTCTTTCCTGAATATGAGTTTGAGCCTCATTTTCATTATTCTTCTTCGCTATTGATCTCACCCTCAGGACTCCCAAGAAATAATGGGTCTCCTTTTAAGCCCTTTTCAGACCCTCTAAAAATGAAAATATTGTCGAGCGATCTTGTGGCCTTTTACGCTCGTTAAACTGAAATTTGAAGTCACGTTTGTCCGGCGGTAGTTTACCCCTTTTTCGGTCCAGAAGGTCAACTGTACGAACAAAGGTATACTCTATGGAACTTCAGTTCTTTAGAAGAATACTCTCAAGTATAATTTTATCCTTTTTTGGGGCCTGAGGGACTAAACTTATGAAAAAGAAACCCCCACGGAGTCCATAGTTAAGCTCTTTTCAGACTCCCTAAAATTGAAAAGATTGTCGAGTGACCTTATTCTTTCACACTTGTTAAATTGGTCCAGAAGAACATTCCTGACGGAGTCCGTAGTTAATCTTTTTTCAAACTCCTTAAAAATGAAAAAATAGCTGAGTTATCTTGTCCTTGTCACACTCGTTAAAATGATTTTGAATCGACGTCTAATCGGTGCTAGTTTACCCTTTTTAGAACTGACTAGACTATCCTTGAAAAAGGTACCCCAATGGAGTCTCCTTTTATGTTTTTTCAGACTCTCTAAATATGAAAAACCATCGAGCTTACCTTACCTGGGCTCAATAAACTTACATCAAAGGACATTACCATTGTGTGTTTTGTTAACCACGTTTGCATACCTTATACGCCAGCCTTGTAACAGTTTGCTTCTGCGTCTTAACACCTTTGGCCCCCGGAGGATTTTTCCCGAGTATCATTTTACTAGAACATCAGTCTTGTCCTTGTGCCTTGAACTAGTATGTTTGCAATACTCGTTCCTCCATTGTAATGTAATATTCCTTTATTCCTTTTCCCAAAATTATTGAAAAAGACAAAAAAATCAAATATACCCCAGAAAAAGTATTTTCTTTATTGGCATCATAATGAGTCGCCCTTGGATAAAGAACATCTATACATTTGTTCATCAGACTATGGGATGTATTATGGCCTGTTATCCCTATTTTCTAGGGATAACTAGGAGATCATGTCTCGAGGCCCATAGGTCCTAGACATGGAGTACCGAGAGCAGGATTGACTTGAGCATGGCCCTGGAGGGCCCATCCTTCTTCTTATTTGCCAGACTTGTCTTGTTAGCAGCAGCTTCCATCACCATTGGCTTGGAATTGCATCAGAGAAGACTCTTGCTCCATGAGGTAATTGGTCTAAGGTATCATGGTATGTGTCATGTTTGATCATTATAACTTTCTTATATATGCATCAGGTTCCTTACATTTCTGACAACTGCTTGGATCTTACACTAGTCCACTTGACCATTGTTTGGGGGATTAACGGGGTGCCCTAGCAAGCTTGTATTTATGGGTTTTGGTTAGCCACCAGG
>SNQJ01S0150779.1:9789-23187 GCA_010110895.2 Picea sitchensis
CTTATAATGTTAAGACCCAACAAAACATAATACATAAATACCTTTTTCTCTCACTTTTACATCACATCAATCCATGTCATCTCATATGGTTGCACTATCCCACTTCCAAACTCTCTAAATAATACATTCTCATCCTTCTACCTGGATGCACTCTCACTCTACTATTCTCATTCTAAATCCCAAACCTCCCCAATGATTTTTAACTCAATATTTGTTTTTTCTACCACACACCAATTAACAAAATACATATATGATACATTATACCTAGTTCCATAATTACTTTCCCTTGTCCTCTCGCTGGCTACAACAATGATAATTACAAGACTTTTACCAAATAATGTTTTCACAGTGTAGGATTCGCAAGAACTAGCACCCAACCACTACACTTGTGTATACAATAGTTCCTTCAGAAATTGTTCTGCCCCCTTCCCTGAACCACAACCTAGATTATTTGGTATTCCTAAAAAAATACTGCTATTAGTTGTAGTTCGATCCAATTCCTTGAGGTTACTTGTAGTGGACTAGGTCCACTTTGTATTGTAGGCCTCCCTCACCTCTCATATAAATAGAGGGAGGAGAGAGTCATTTTATCACACTTCTACTTGTTCACTCTTGAGATCACATGCTTGAGTTAGAGATTTTATACTAGGGTGAATTTGTCTTCTTGTAATCTTTTTCATGTATGTTTGCTCTCTTAGTCTTGGGCACTAGGTTCTTGCAGAAATTTCAAGAGAAAGTCAAGGGTTAGGGATTCACCTTAAGGAGGCAAAGAATGCTAGGTTTTGGGAGAAATCCTATAGGAGTGAAGGAAACATTGGATCGTTAGAAATGAGTCCTAATTTTGAGTAGCCACTATTATTATTATTATTATTATTATTCTCTAGTGGAGACGATTTTCATAATTTTGTGGTTCATTGATGTCTTTAGTTGGATGTCTACTCTAAAGGCACAAGAAAAAACTTTTGCAAAGCATTAAGTAATATGTCATCAAATCTTGTTGGGGATGCAAACTTGAAAGTCAAATATGCTTGACAACGAGCATGTATTGTCCTAAGAGATTTTAAAGATTGAAATCGAGAAATAGTTCCTTCAGAAATTGTGCCACATCAATTGTAATATGGTATACCATATCTCATGTAGTTTTTTTGTTTTTTTTAACTTAAAGGAAGCGTCGCAATATCGACGAAATTTTGTCGCAATTTGCCATGGTTTTACGTTGCACATATAACATCTGCGTCGTAATTTTTGTCTCTACCATCAATTTTCGTCGCTATTGCCATGCTTTTACGTCACAACTTTCTACATTTTTTTTACATTGGCACGGTTTTTCGTCCCTATTGCGACGAAGTTTCGTTGGTATTGCAACGATTTATAAGGTAAACCTATCTTGATGGTGATGACACATGGAGGGATAATTTCATCGTTGTTTCCATGAACACCTGGTTTGTGGATATAGCGACGGAAAATAGTCTTTGCTTTCGTGGAAATTGTGACGGATAAGTGTGGCAATAGCAACGAAAAACCGTGGAAAATTTGGTCATATATAATAGTGAGTCATATAGAAGCCCCCAAAATTCAAGTGTTTGCAAAAGAAATTATTTAAATAATAAAGTAAATGCAGAACTCCCTAAAATAAGGAAAGTGTAATGCTACATGAAAGTATAAATAAGAGGCAAATCTCTCTCATTTAAACACACTTGAATATCATTGAATATCTACTTTTGTGAAAGGTTATTTGAGCACATATTATTGATAGAGAAAATTGCAGTAGAAAAAGTGTGGAAAAAAGAGTGCGCCAGGAAAAATGCGGCAGAAAAAGTGCGACAGAAAAATCGCGACAAAAAAAGTGCGGCAAAAAAATCACGGCAGAAAAATTGTGGTAGAAAAATCGCGGCAAAAAAAGTGCAGCAGAAAAATCGCGACAAAAAAAGTGCAGCAGAAAAATCGTGGCAACAACATGGTTGGGGTCTATTTATGAGAGATATGGCACATCTTGTTTGAGGTATGTTTTGTGAGCTAGGGTTTATCTCTTGAGATGGTATTGGATGTTCAGATTTGTTGAGGGATATAGTTAGTATTTTGTTGTTGGTATTTGGCATATGGGTATTGGTATTTCAGTTGTGATGTGTTGTTGAATTTGTTGGTTTAGCTTTAGGCCACATAACAGTGAGGTTGTGGCACATGGTTTGATGTAAGGGTTTATGGAATTTGGTTTATGGATAGAGTGATAAATTGTTAAATGAATTTTGATGGTTATATTGGTGTATGTCTTTGGTATATGGTTGAGGTACATGTTGGGTACATGGTTGAGACAAGTATTTGATGAGTTGGCACATACATGAGGTGTATAGTTGATGAGTTGGCACATACATGAGGTGTATAGTTGATGATGTTGGTACATCTTGATGAGTCAAGGTTGATGCATGGTACATGTTGATTCAGGTTATTGGTACAGGTTGTTTGGTGCAGTTTTATTGGTACATTTTGTTACAGGTTATTGGTAGAGGTTGTCAGTGACAAGTTGACAGTGGCAGTGGTTAATTCAGTGCGAGTGACAAGTTGTCTACATTTGGCATTTATATTTTAGGGCGGTTTGACGGGGAAAGGATAGGTGGTTGTAGCCACCTTTCAGTTGTATCTGGAGAACTTAGGGGGTTGTAGCCTCCTTCTGGTTGTAGCCAAAGAATTGGGGAGTTGGATCTTCCCTCGGGTTGTAGCCTGAGAAACTAGGGGGTTGGAGCCTCCTTCCAGTTGCAGCTGGAAAACAAAGGAAGTTGGTGCTTCCAATGAATGTAATTCTTCAGGACATATAAGAAAAATCATTTTGTGGTTTTCTCCCGCTTTAGGTTTCCACGTAAAAACACGGGTGTACTGTGTATGTGTATGTGTATGATTTCTCATTTGTTCATTGTTTATTTACTCTACAATTATTGGATGATAATACTACACTGATATAACACTTTCATTATATGGTTTAAAAGAATTAAATTTCTCTATTACTGATTCACCCCCCGCACTCAGTAATCCAACAAGTGGTCCATTGCAAATTATATTTATTGTTTGTTGGACAAGAGAATTCCCCATGGAAAAAACATCAATAAAACTGCAAAATAGGAGCTGACATTTATATTCAAGTCAAGGGGTTTCCCATCTAAGCCTTCCACAATAATTAGGTTGGAGAGGTTGACATGGGAATATTAATAGCTAAATGAAATACTTTAGGAACCAAGGCGATTGTTCCAAGGATGAAGAACAAAGGGAAAAAACACAAGCATGTCCATGGGAAATCAAAACTATCTCATATGCAATTTGGGATAAAGGATCAAAAGTATTCAAAGCCTCAATAACATAGCGTATCTCTCTAGATTGTAATTTTCTTATAAATAATAAAGGGTTTATCAAATAATTATTGTTGTATTTTTACCACACTTCCTCTAGTGTAATATGTGTGTTCTTTATTGTGAGTGTGTTTTTGGAATTATGTTATTTGCAATTTGAATACATAATCACTGTTGATTTCATAATAAATATAAACACATATTTTGAATTAATCAATATCTGCATTATTAAATCAAATTTTCCATAGGATTAGTGATTGTATATCACTCTCTTTGAATAAGTTTTATGAACACAATTGTTTGGATACATTTTTTCAAGAATTTCTCAACTCATGCTTAGAGATTGAAAGCCCTAGTCCCTTTTTGGCATGTATCCAAGTATTTTCCTTTGCTTTCATTATCTTGTCATAGAAATAATATCAATTGTATTTATCGCCACTATGAAAGATGGATTGGAGGAAGTGGTCCACTGTAAAGGAGATTTATGGTTTGTTGGACAAGATAATTCCCCATGGAAAATACATCCATAAATCTAAAAAATAGGTGTGCCCCCATGTACAATATCTATGGGTATTGATTGCGTTGACATGTATGAAATATATTATTTAATGATGGACCCAACTACTAGTGTAAACATTGACAATAGGTTTGAAAATGGTCTCAAAATATTCTAAATATAGTCCACTAACCACTCTAAAATAGATCATTTAATGGTGGATAGTCCTTGATGGTTTGATTAAAAATTTTGTGAAACAAAGTTTGTGTGTTTACTCCTCGGTCTCTTTTGAATAAGAAATCACAAAATATATTCACAAGTCAACATTTTAAAAATCATCAATAAAAGATTTCCAATCGCAACTATTATGGCACAATTTTTTTTTTACAAAATGGCATTACTTTAATTATGAGACTTGTATAATAAATGATGTGGAAAGAGAAGGCATCGTTACAAATTAAAGAGCATATCAAAACCATTATGGAGCAACATGATAAGTATTTGGTAGTAGAAACAACAACTTCCAGAAATATTCCATGATGACTTTCAGAAATATGAATGTCCTTTTCTTCTCCTTCCTGCTTCATTTCCTCAACATCTTTAGTTTCTTTTGTGATAGGAAAACAATAGGGTGCTCCTTTATATAATATGAATACTTGTGGAAATTTTATGGAAGCTATCTCCTTTCATGATTTAATTTGTCCCGCATCCTTGAAGTTATCTGAACAAAATCTTCTTGTGCCACTCTTATATCTCCTAAAATATGAACCAACTCATCAGTTTCCAAAGCATACTGAGGACGGTCTTCTCTTGGTAATATTATAATTACTTTCACTTTTTGTTCACCTTGTTGTTCCTAAGATTGTTCTAGGCTCAAAGAACAATGTCTAGGCATCTCAAAGAAATGTTTAAATTGATTATAAAACTTTATGCCTTAGTTTTAAATATAGGATTTCAATAATAATTACCAGAAATATAAAGATGCATGTTGTCATTCATAAAGTTCTTTCAAAATTTAAATAGTATGAAAATCACAATTGAGATAAACAAAATTGAAATATGAAGTAATGTATCCAACAAATATAAATATTACTTCCTTTCTAATACAATAAATAACATGAAATTTTTCTGTGTCACGAAACTTCTTGAAAAATTATAAACAAAATATTGAAGTGCGGGTCTTATTTTACTCACAATAAAATAGAGGAAAGGTTGAACCTCAATAATCATTTTGAAAACTTATTGCAGTGGAATTTGTACCAAATTGCAACACTTATAACACTAGCAAATTGATTTGAAGAAAATGATTCATGGAGACATATGAAAACATGAACAAGAAACACATAAACTCATGAGATGAAATCGAGGAATCTCTTTCTTTCTGTAAATAAAAATCTTTATTGAAAAAAATTCAATAAGATTTGATCCAAAAAGTCGCTCCACATTAAATTCAAAAGGATTTTTATAGTTTAGCATTTGTAACCAAAAGTGGTTATGCTAACTAATTTCAAAATAATTACAAAATTTAGAAATTCTAGAACATGATGTGTCGATCATTAATTTTGTTGTAGACAATTTTCCAAGTCATTGTAACTGCAAGATTCGATCCCAATCCTGCTTAGTTGGATATTTAAAGGTCATCATCCTTTTATAGGCAATGTCAAATTCAATATATCTCTCATAGGTTGGAGGAGATACAAATAAATTTCTTAGCTTCCATAATAAGAAAAGTTCATCATCTAATAACTCAATTTTTAATTGACCTCTCAACATTCCTCTTATTCAGCACTCTGTAAATTTGCCCAAGGCTGAAAGGGCAATCCGCAGGAGGCAACATCGAACCAACTTTAAAATTTGGGATCTAGACCTTCCCGGCTTAGAGAGGATCTCTCTATATGATTGCTTGTTTGAAAGTGATATTAGGCTAGGTAATGAGAGCAGTGGGTTTATTGTAAGGGTTTATAAATTGTTTGGACTGACTTACACACATCCATTGGGCTATGGAGTGCAATTAATGACATCACGAGATGCAACCGAAATGACAAAGAAACCTTCCGCGAGGCAAGACACCTCACCGGATCTTCAATAGTTTAAATGATGATGAGAAGAAAGGAGAGAAATAACTCCAATCAACAAGCACTTAAGAATCTCTTGATTGAAGATATTTGGAAGATGAACATTCAAATGCAATAGAATCGAGGCGGTATCGAGGATAAATCCTACAACATAGCTATTCATGCAATTAGATTGAGAAAAACAAGTGGATTCGGAAGCGAGAAAACATTTGACTGAGAAAATCACATCACCGGTAAACATGCACAGGAATCCTGTAAGAGCCTCTTTCATTAATGGCCGGATCTAAAAACAAAGGAGTTCTGACCCAGTGAGATAGCCCTTGGTAGATCCAACCCTAATACATTAAAATCATATCAATAAATAGTATAGCTCTCCTCCTCAGTTTCGAGAGTCGGTTCAACTGAGTCACCGGTCGAAAATAACCACCACTCCCATCAAATTCAGAGTTTTATGTTATGAGAAATGGACCGTTTTATGCGAAATAGGGGTCCGTTCAGAAGTGATTTTATCCTCAATGAAGACACCTGGGTGAAAAATAAAGGAGGTTATTGTAGATGGGGCATGTGATGGACAAAAACCTCCTTCGGTTTATACAAATTCGCCTCTAGCTGGCCGTAAAAGCTCCCGCAAAATCGGGACTAAGCGAGGAAAATGATAAATCACAGGAAAATAGGCCTCGAAGATGCCTTCGACCTACTTCTGCTCCCTTCTCCGTTACAAAACCGAAAAGAGGGTTTGTTCTCATCTAGGCTTGACAAAGCCTCTCTCAGATTTAAAATTCGCCTCTTTTTGCTCAGGATCTCCGTCGGAGGAAGACATGGTGAAAATGGGCAAAATGGTGAAAACGTGCGAAATTGGTTTTTTTTTGCGGGAAATAACTCGGACCCCCCTCGTTAAGCATTAGAATGCACAGGGGTCCGACTTGGAACAGAGGCCGTGGAATTAGGTTGATCATTTGTGGAGCCGTTCAAATAGAATGAGAAGTTCTCCCAATATGAGAGTGGACCCCCCTCGTTAAAAGTCCCTGGGGGGTCCGACTGAAATGCCCTGGAAGCGTGGATTAAGTTGGGGAGTGCGATGGATGGGAAACATAGTTTAAGAAGGAGGGAGTTTTAAGGCGGGAGTGGAAGAGTTAGAGGGTGGTGAAGTTAGGTGGGGGATGGGACGTAAGGTGAGGGTAAGTGAGGGAGGAGAAGTGCATTAGGTTTTAAACTTAGGATTAAGTTTATGTTTTTAATTTTATTTTGTTTTGAAATTTTATTTAATGTTTTAATTATTTTGTTTTAAATTTACTTTTAATATTTATATTTTTATTATGTTTTATTTGTTTTATTTGTTTTTCATTTTTTATATTATATTTAATACTTTTAATGTTTTTAATATTTTATTTATTTAATTTTTATACGATTTTTTCATATATGTTTTATTTTAGGTAAAATTAACCTAACTTTAACCTAGATTACTAACTAATCGCTAACCTAGATTGCTAAGCAATTAATAATTAATTAATTAAAATTAATTAATGATTAATTAATTATTAAATAGTCATTATTAATCAATTTAGACATAGGCTAACCTTATTACTAATATTTTGTTTACCCTAAGTCCATTTATGCAGGGAAGGAAGGAGGGATAATGGAGGCTGACAAAAAAAAAAGGGTAGAGAGGATCACATTGAGGATGAAGGATCTGATGGATATCATGGATCCTCAATCAGTATCATCCTCTATTATAGGACCCTAACAGGTGGCTCCATTTGGGGATGGCATCTTCTTTCCGAAGGTGTCAAGAACTCCTGAGACTTGAACATCACGGACGAGCTTGTATCCATTTGGGCTGATCCCAAAACTTATTCTATAACCTGTAGTTGTTTTGATCTTGTGACTGAAATGAAATCAAATGAGCGTTGTTGAAAAAGAAATGCTCAGTGTGAGCTTATTCATTTTCTACCTACCCTCTGCCGATCGTACTCAACTAGGTAATGTAAAATGCACCAATGGAGCCAATCAACTGATTGATTTAATAGCTCGATTGCTCATATGCAATGATGAGACTCAAAAATAAATGCATTATTCGTGCTTGAGAGTAACTTCCACCGTGCTTTCCCTTGCATAAGATTTGATCAGTCCAAACAATAGGAAAAACATCGACAACGAAAAAATATCCTGTATTAAAAATTTGTCCATATAGGCGTCTCTGAGGATGGAGTATAGGTTTGGCTATCCTTTGATTTTCAACCTCTAACATTTCGGCAGCATCAAGACCGATTTTCCCACATTGCATTACGTGTTTTTCAGGTTCTTCCATCGGCGTGGATTCTTTCACAGTGGTTTAGAAATCAAAATGCCTCTGCTGCAAAAACCACAGAATCTGATTGCATGACCATGTCGATATCATAACGACTCTTTATTTCATGAATGGAGAATGAAGAATAACTTTGACCACACATGCCCTCTATGGTCCAGCCATTGGATCCACGAAAGAGTAGCAAGGCTACATTGCATTGACCCCAATGTAAGAAATTTCCTGCTTGTTTCAGTATTCATCCTTCAACACTTGTAATGATTTAAAACACAATGGCACAAGGTTATTTTGGATTAACTTCGAGTTACCTCGGGAGCTCTAGGCTACCATCAAAATTTGAAAATCAATGTGTGTCAAGGCTGCGACCTTTGGGTTTAGGACAGCATCCATATCCTCAATGATATCATCAATTGATTGGTGAGAAGAATTTTTTTCAATACCTGGCCCGACCTAGAAGTTTCCTTTCATAAATTATTGAATGAGCAACATAAGGGCAAAGTGTCTTCGCTTACTTTGACATTTTCTGCACACTCCTCATTCTTTATTATGGTATTTGTTGTGCAAGGTAAATAGTCACATCGAATGGTAAATGATCTTCTTCCAGCCAATGACATGCTACCGGTTTCTCTAAACAATCAACCTCTATTTCAACTTCATGATCATCTTCATACCGATCCCACTTGGGCGGACAATCCAGAAATGGGAATAGCCGTCAAACATGCATCATGTTAAAATTTGGTTGTTCTGCAAGTTGAGATGGAGCTTCATCTTTGGCTGTACCATGAATCGAATATATGAAAGAATTATTATCCAAACCTTGGTACCAAGGAAGTGCAGCAACATGTTTGGGAGCTGTGACACTTTCTTTCTCTGAAATCCGGGGACCATGATGTCTTTGGACCTTGAAGCTCATCTTTATGTTAATTTTCTGCATCGGCTTTCCATGAGTGCTTGGCCAAAATCTCGACTTAACCGATGACTTGTTGCTCCATTTCTTTGTCCTTCAAGCTGGCGGTATTGATCGACAAGTTGGTCTCTACATCAGCGCAATTTCTGCATTTCTTCAAGACTTCTAGTGTTTCTTTCTCTCTTCGCGAAATGTCATCTCAGGACCGAAGGCATTTGGGTAATGCAAGTGGGAAGATCCCGAGGGTGGCCTTATATCAACAGTGCAGCATGGGTATGCTTGATTGAATCATCTGGCGATGTCTTGTCTCCCACGGCTTTTTTCAAGTGTTCATATTCTTCTAGGACAAGGAAAACATTTCCCGACCACCCATCTATCCATGAAAACTTGCATGAACTGATCAAAATTCCTGATGCTTGCAGCTGGAAGGTTCATAAACCAATCTTTGACTTTACCACTCGGAGATAGGGCAAACGATACGATGTAGACATCATCATCTTCAACCTCATAAAGGTCAAAGGTAAATCTTCAAGGTTTGCATATGTTTTTCAGCATTGATCTTGGCATTCTCTCCATCAAACCTAGGCCCGATTATCAATGTAATTGACGGGGAGGTCATGGAGAATAGAAGACAAATCCAGAGGCTTGTATAAATGGGATTTTTGCAACGCAGGAGATGAAACCAGAGGGAATGCGCCATCACAGAGATTTTACAAAGGCGGGGAGATAAGAAGGAGGCTTATAAAGCATCGAGAGATTATTGAGGTAGGAGATAAAGCGGGGAGGCTTATAAACATCAGGAGGTTGGTGATTAGGAGACAAGGCGGGGAGGCTTATGTGTCACTAGGATTTCTACAGATGCTTATGGGATGTGCACAAGTGTATGAGCATGTACATATTCTACGGTTAGGGATATGGTCTCTTGAGACTCATCAATTGGTTGATGAGTCAAAAATACTCTTCAAACAATATACTTGACGGGCTTGGAACAAGACAAGACGGTGCGAGATAAAATAAATATGTCACGAATGTAATTTGAACTTGAATACATGGTCTTTCTAGGCTTCTTGGCAATGCTTTAGGTTCTTCCTCCAGTGGAGTCTTCAAGTTAGCCTTTGTCTGGAAACATTTGGAGTCGCCAGTGAATGATCTCCCGGTAACTTCTTGTGTAAGTCGCTGTCCACCACCATCGGTGATGGTGGAACAGAAGTGTAATGCGGGAAAAGGTCCCGATTAGATTACGCCATTATGTTAGCATTACGTAATTTTGCCCCGAAGTGAAAAGAGGCAATCATAGAACATCGAACCACTTCGAGGTCTTGGATCCTAGCCCTCAGAGATTTCGAGAGGAGGATCTCTACGTGTAATATAGCTTTGTTTACTTGAGGAAATATTAGGCTAGTTGAAACGATTGGGTTTATTAAAGGGTTTTATAAATTGGTTTGGGGCGGCTTACACACATCCATTGGAGCTATGGTCTGAAATTAATGACATGCGAGTTACAGCGAGAAATGACAAAGAGCAACCTTCACAAGGAAGATAACACTCCTTTGGATCTTCAATAGTTTAAATGATGATGAGAAGAAAAGAAGGAGAGGAAATAGCTCGATCAACAAGCACTTATGAATCTCTTGATTGAAGATATTTGGAAGATGAACATTCAAATCACGTAGAATCGGGCGAGTGTCGAGGGACAATCCTACAACCTGCGCTATTCATACAGTTAGATTGAGAAAACTCAAAGGTAGTTCTGAATGAGAAAACATTCAGCGAGAAAATATCCCACATCACGGTAAACGCATACGGGAATCTGTAAAGAGCCTCTTTCATTAATGGCGGATCTATTAAAAAATGTTACAGCTTGCTAGCCACAGGGGCGTAAAGATCCAACCCTATTACATTAAAATCTTATCAATAAATAGTATAGCTCTCCTCCTCAAGTTCAGAGTTGGTTCAATAGTCTCGGCGAAAATAACCACCACTCCATCAAATTCGAAGTTTTGTTACATGAGAAATGGACCCGTTTCCTGCGAAAAAGTCCACGATCGGTGATTTTATCCTCAATGGGAACACACGAAGGCGAAAACTAAAGGGTTATTGTATATGGGCATGTGATGGACAAAAACCTCAACCGGTTTAGCAAATTCATCTCAACTGGTAGTGGAAACTCCTGCAATATCGGGATTGAAACGGAAAATGACAAATCTGGGAAAATAGGCCTCAAAGATGCCTTCCACCTGCTCTGCTTTCGTAACTCCGTTTACAAAAATGAAAAAGGGTTTTGTTCCTCATCTGTGCTGACCAGAAACCTCTCTCAGATTTTAAAAATTATCCTCCGTTTGCTCAGAATCTCCACCGGAAGAACCTTGGTGAAAATGCGTGAAATGGGTGAAAATGTCTTGAAATTAGTTTTCGGGGAAGAACTTCGGACCCCCTACGTTAAGCATTAGAATGCACAGGGGTCCGACTTGCGTGAGGGCCAAGTAGATTAGGTTGATCATTTGTGGGCTGTTCAAAATCGAATGAAGTTTAATATGAGGTCGGACCCCCCCTCGTTAAAGGTCGAATCCTCGGGGGGGGCAACTCGGAAGCGTCAGTTAAGTTGGGGATGAAGTATGGATTTAAGAAGGAGGGAGTTTTAGGGGCGGGAGTGGAAGGGTCAGAGGGTGGTGAAGTTAGTGGGGGATGGGACGTGAGGTGAGTGGATACGTGAGGGAGGAGGGTACATTAGGTTTAAACTTAGGATTTAGTTTATGTTTTTTTTAATTTTATTTTTGTTTTGAAATTTTATTTAATGTTTTAATTATTTTGTTTTAATTTGTTTTATGTATATTTTTTTATTATGTTTTATTTGTTTTATTTGTTTCATTTTTATATATTTATACTTTTTTTTTATAAATAAAAAAAAATTTTTATTTATTTAATTTTTATGATTTTTTCGTATATGTTTTATTTTAATTTAAAATTAACCTAACTTTTAACCTAGATTACTAACTAATCACACTAACTTCGTTACTAGCAATTAATAATTAATTAATTAAAATTAGTGTAATTAGTCAAATTATTAAATATTCATTATTAATCAATTTAGACATAGGCTAACCTTATTACTAAAATTTTGTTTATCCAGATCCATTCGTCTGAGGGCGGAAGGCCCGGGATAATGGAGGTGACGAACAAAGGGGAGGGATCGTGGATGAAGGATCTGTGAGAAAGGTGATGGAGGATTAGTGACTTGAGGCGGAGGGAGAAGCAGGGAATCACTGAGAGCTATGCCGTCACCGGAGAGAAACGCAAAATCAACAGTTGAAGAATCGTTTCGCCTATAATTATAGGACCCTAACACCTCTAACTCCACTGAATTTACCAACATCCTCTATATATTTTATCTATAATTGTTTATAATATTGAAGAGAATGATGTGTTTCTACGTTGTTTGGCATTACATTTCAACCATTTTTTGTAAATATTATTGAACCATTCAACATTTCTTTGCAAAGGAATTAATTTGTTTTGAGCTTGTTGAATAAGGTTTTTTTTGGTGAAAACCTTTTCAACCTCCATAAACATATTGGTTTGGTCATTGATTCCACTTTTAATTAGTTCATCCTTTGATTTGGAATTAAGAGTTTTTATTATCCTAGTAGCCACTTGAGGTCTATTTCTTTGCAAAGGAATTAATTTGTTTTGAGCTTGTTGAATAAGGTTTCATTTGCTGAAAACCTTTTCAACCTCCATAAACATATTGGTTTGGTCATTGATTCCACTTTTAATTAGTTCATCCTTTGATTTGGAATTAAGAGTTTTTATTATCCTAGTAGCCACTTGAGGTCTATTTCCCAGCTCTTGGAAAGAAACTTCAATATCCTTTTCAACTTTCTTTGCTAGGATGTTTTCTTCATCCATTATAACAAGATAATTCCAAATTTTATTAATCTTTGTAATTATATTATCCCATAACACATGCCTACCTCATATTAGGTAAGATTTACCTCCACTTTTAGTCTTCAACCTATCATATTCTTCTTGTATTTTAGCTTTGGCTCCTTGGTATTTCTTTACATGTTTATCTGTTTAAGCCATATGTTCTCTTAAGAATTTAATTTCATCACTCTGAGAGAATATTTCCTTTTTTGACTTTTCTAGCTCAATTTATTTGAAATTTAGATCAACTGGTATTTTAGCGAAATCTTCTGAGGGATCTGTAGTTATAGGACCTTTGGATGATGATGCTCCCTATTTTAAAATCTGGATCTATTGCTCAAGAAATTTATTTT
>SNQJ01S0150780.1:0-22964 GCA_010110895.2 Picea sitchensis
TTACTTCTTATCAACCATGAAAAAACAATAATGAGTCATATTTACATCAAACACTATTGGGTCCATTACCCAAACCTTTGTGCTACGGGTCTTTCTTCAAGGGTTGACATCAATGACAACCAACCTTAATCAACAGCTTCCTATGACATAATGGCAGTAGTCTTGTTACAAAAAGATGATGAAGGTCTTGATCACCCAGTGGATTTCTTCAACAAATCACTTAGGGATGCTGAACTAAGGTATGATCCTATAGAAAAAAAATCTTATGCTCTCACTAAGTCATTAAAAATTTTCAGAATTTATATCCTCCATGGAAAGGTTGTGGCCTATGTTCCTTCAGCCTCTGCGAAGGATGTCTTGACCCAGCTTGATATTGATGGAAAGAGAGCTAAATGGATCACAAATCTGATTGAGTTTGACATAGAAGTTAAGCCCACTAAGATGGTAAAAGGCCAAGGCCTTGCCAAGCTCATGACATAAGCGAACTATGATCTTTTGGAAATAAATTTCATTGGGGAAAGTTCAACAAGTTTGCAGACAGGGGTAGCAGCAGAAGAGCAACATGACAGCTAGCAGGTGGCTGAGAATTTGTCTTCATGTGAGTGGTATTCAGGTATTGTTCATTTTTTACAAAATTTGGAGGTTTCTCCTTAACTTAGCATGACTCAAGCCCGAGCCCTTAAGCTCAGAGCAATTAAATTTTGCATTAATGATAATATTTTGTATTGGAAAGATCCTACTGGTTTACTACTAAGATGTTTAGACAAAGATGAGTCAGCTGAATTCATGCATCAGTTTCATTCGAGTATTTGTGGAGGCCATCATTACTGGAAGACCACAACTCATAAAATTCTAAGGGCTAGGTATTACTAGCCTTTTCTTTTTTCAGATTTGTGTGCCTTTGTGAAATCTTGTGATAAATGCCAAAGATTCATAGGAAAACAACAACTAAAATATCTAGCCCTGAGACCTATTGTAGTGAATGGTCCTTTTCAGAAGTGGGGCTTAGATTTCATAGGAGATATTAATACATCATCTAGTGGCCAGCATAAGTGGATCCTTGTAGCCACTGACTATTTTACCAAGTGGATAGAGGAAATCCCCACTAGAAATGCCACCCATCAGGTCATAATGAAGTTTCTCTATGAAAACATTCTAATCAGATTTGGTTGCCCAAAAAGGCTAGTGACAGATAATGCAAAAACCTTCAAGGATGATGCATTGGTTGACATGTGTAAATCAATGGGAATTCAATTGGTACACTCTACTTCCTACTACCCTCAAGGCAATGGTCTTGCTGAGTCATCCAATAAGAGTCTAGTCAGAATCATTAGAAAGATGTTGGAGGACAATAAAAGAAGTTGGGATTCCAAACTAAAGTCTTCTCTTTGGGAAGACACAGTGACTAACAAGAAATCCATAGGAACTTCTCCCTTCAAACTGGTTTATGGAACTGATGCCATTTTCCCCACTCATCTAGTTCTACCAATGGCTAAATTCTTTCAGGAGGAACAAACTGAACCAAATGATATGGTAAGAAGAATGCTTAACTTGGTACAAATGTAGCAGGTCAGAGAACAACTAGTGGATAAATCAGAAGCTCATCGAAAGAGGATCAATGATACTTTTGACAGAAAAACAAAGGTGGACAACTTTCAGGTTGGTGATTGGGTTATGAAATGGGATGCTCTCAGACAAGATAAAGGCAAGCATGACAAGTTTGATTCTTTGTGGACTGGTCCTTTCATTATAACTCAAGTACAACACAAAAACACCTTCATTCTGCAAAGTCTGGAAGGTGAAGAAATGTTTGGTGGTCCAGTCAATAAGTGTTTTCTGAAACTCTATTTCATCTAAGGCTTCAAAGCCTTGTCAATGTAAAATTTATTTTCATTTTTTTGTTTTTGCGAAATAACTCCATGCCCAATGGAAACACTAGTAGATAGGTTTGAATTTTCGTTTTACAGGAAAGGCATTGGTTCTATGGTTCTTGAAACCTCACATCGAGTCTTTCACCCCCAATAGGAGCCAATGTTATCTCCTCAAATAAATCAATCAAGTTATTTAATTTAGGTGATAGGATGTCTTTTAAAAAATACATTATTAATTTTTTAAAGCTCATTTTTGAGATATTTATGCATGTAATAAAGTAGAATAACATTTTTCTTAGTTTTTTGTTGATCTAGTTCAAATCTTATGTTTCATGGTCCTAGGTGAGAATTTCGTTTGTTCATTAGCCACAGAAAGCCTTAGCTTTCGGTAGCTAAAACAAAGGAATTCAGGGCTATTTTAGCCACCGAAACCACAGGAGCGGGGGAGGATTCAACACGTCCTTTCACATGTTTAAACCATTGGGTTTGAAGTTTTATTATTGCAAATAGCCACCGAAAAGACAGGAGAATGAACCGTTCATGAACGATAGCTGATCTCTGTATGATATAGAGAATATTTTTGGATCATTGTTTCATCAAAACATATGCTTACATACCCTCCATCATTATAGTCATTGACCATGATTTCTACAAATCACAAATCGTTCTGTCGCATTCCTTGTAATCAGTGCCACATTCTAAAGATCTCCTCAGTTGTCTCGTCCCTGTCACAACTGAGCCGAATCTCCCTAACTTTGTGCTGTGTATCTTTCCTCCGAAATCCATTTTATTTTCAATCACAGGTATACAGAAGCATTACGACAGATGAAGAAAGGAGGATCAACCCTGAGGAAAGAGCTCAACGATATCAACTGCTTGGAATCACACCCAGAGGTATGCCAATTTTTCAGGGACGCATGTTGTTATAATTTTTGTAAACAATTACAGGGTTCTCACCAGCAGGTGGCAGAAGTATTTGGATTGAATTTTGATGGAAATAAAGCAGTCATCGATCGAGATGAATTCGCGGTAGATGAAGCCCTCATAGCTGAGGTGACAGAGCTTCCCACGACTGGAGAAAATTGGTTTAAAACTACTGTCGCTAAGAATGTTGAATTTAGATCTTATTTGAAACCAGAACAAAAGGATTTCATATGGAAGAAAGAAATTCCCGTGTCTTTCCTTGAAGAAAAATGGCAACAGTTACTAAAAGCCCTTATGGTATACATAACTTGAGAAGGCAAATACAATAGGGCGATGATTTACCATTTCAAACTCAAGAATCATTTTACTGGTAGAAACCCACTCAAACTTCCCTATTTTCTCCACATAATCTTATCCAAAATGGCTCATCAAGTCAAGGAAAAGCCTAATAAAGTTGCAGGTAGACTATCCCACCACAGTCTGATTAGAATTTTGGTTTGTGAGTTGTTGCAAGGAAGAGGCAAAGAATGGAATTACTTCTTGTTCTGGAATGTTTTCCATACTGATGTACAACTAGAGGATAAAATGAGTCCTCATTCCAATAAGTCTTGTATTCCCATAAGTGGAAAGAGGAGGAGGAGAGCTATCTCTCCAGTTCTAGTTAATCAACCCTCTCCTTCCACTAAGCTTAATAAAACTAAGAAGAAATTGAGCTTCAACAATGAAAAAGAAAAGGCCAAAGAATCCCCAGTGAACAAAAGCATTGTTAATCTTCCTTACACAGACTCGGAGGATGAAGAGCACCAGATTGAAATAGGGCATGAGGATTCAGTTACCATAGGACGTGAAAATTCTATTTTTGTAGATATATACACAACAAGTTATGAAGACCTTCCATCACCTACACCTCAAGAAGATCAAGAACCACAAATTGCAGATGCCTCATCTATAAAAAGAGTGAAGCAGAGTAAAGAAAAGGAAATCAAGAAGCTTAAGAAAAAGTTAGCTGAACAAGAAGTGCTAGAAAGGGTAATTAAAACCAGATATGAAACCCTGTCGAAAAACTTTGCAGAAAGCAACTCATTCTTGGAAATACTAGCTCATGAAAGCATAAAGGAAAAGAAAAAGAAGGACAAGATTGTAAAAGACTACAACATCTTATGGAGAGTAGCTCATGGCTTGAAGAAAAAGGTTAGGGATTTGAGGAGACAAGCTATGTATTCAAAACACCAGGCTCAAATACATGCTACTCTTGAAACCCTAGCAGAGGTAGCATTTAAGTGCATTGAACTAGAGGCAACCAGTAACCCTGTAGTCTTTGAGAAAGATGTAGAAGTCTTAAAAGATCATCCCTAAGGTATTTTTGAGCTAAGACAAAAGGTATTTTTGAAATTTTGATAATTTCACTAATATCAGGTTTCGGTGGCTTAGGCGAACATTGCGATTGTTCATTTTCCACCGAATGTAGATCTTTTGGTAGCTAATTGGTCTGAATTATGTCTACTCTAGCCACTGAAAGCACTGATAAGGTAGAATGTTAATATTTTTGCACAGATCCAAGTTTTCCTTGTCCAAAAGCCTCATAAATGGTTTCAATCGATGGAAAATAATTAATTACATCCTTATCAAGAGTTTGTTTTGGTTTTGGAGATGCTCTACAAGAGAGAAAGGTCAAAAAAGGTTAGCTATAAAGTTGTTTGACTGTCAACATGTGTCATTTTCGACTCCTCTCATATCACATGAAATCCAACAGCCTCGGAAGGCTCACTACACCTGCCAAAGAATATGAAGAACATAAAGATCATTCAAGGATATGAATTGACCTAGGTTATAGGATCTTTGCTTATTTTTTTAGGCCAGTTATTGATTTTCTATTTTAGGAAAAATCCGATCCAATATTCTAGGATCTTGAAACTGTTTGTAAAGGGCTATAAAGTCCATAACATTGGATGAACAAAGGGTTCGATTTTGAGTTATGTAATCCATTGTCATTTTGATATAGACACTTTCTTTAATATATTAAGCCTACAATCTTATTTCATTGTTATTATCAGACTCCCTTTATCTTTTTCTATCCCTATGAGTTGAAATCATTTCTTTGTCTATGTTTAAAGGTCCCATGGTAACTGTCATCTTACCTTTGATTGTTAAGCAAGAATCATAAACATCCTTTTCTAGTTCGTTGACCCATCATATATATTGTTATGTATGTTCTGGTTAATTGCTTGGTTTTCTTATCCATTTGATCTACAAACCTATCTGATAATAACTCTTGAAGGCCTTGTACTACCTGAATATAGCTAGACTATTTTGAAGATACAATCCAATGATTTAGATATTCATCTTGATCCAAACCCACACCCATTATTGAGAAAATAATTACAAAAAGGTTAAATTACCAGGCATCTCTGAGATACAGCCTAGGAGAGTTTCCTGGAGTGATAACACATCCAATTAACTCTACAATTTTGGAAAAATGTTGGAGGGGTTGATGTTATATCCAGAGGTACCTCAAGAGGAATCGACACTCTGTGGGATGCCTCCAAATTCGATATGGTTTCCTCCAAATTGTGCACACATTGGATTCTCACCCCCCTGCTCCACAAAGCCTTTGGAAATCAAGTCTGTCTGTTTAATATTTACATTCCAATCCTCTTCTAAGAAAAAAAACTTTGTTGGGAGCTTCTTCGAGAAGCTGCTAGCAGAATGCATTTAGAAAACATAATCATAGTAGGAGATATTAATGTAGTCCTAAATCCATCAGAGAAGAGGGGAGGCTATGTGACCAAAGATCCGATCAGAGAATGGGTCGATGAGCTAATTCTTGATTTGGATCTGAAGGACATCAAACCCTCCAAAGGTAAATTCACTTGGACCAACAAGCATATTGGCCTTGGCCACATCCCTTCCAGATTAGACATATTTCTAGTTCAAAGCTCCTTCTTACTCTTGGGATTGAGATCTCTCTCCAAAATCATTCCCTTTGGTGGGTCATACCACAAGCCCATCCTTCTTGAAATAAAAAAATATGGTATCACAGGTCCAATCCCTTTCCTCTTTATCCCTCTCAGGATCCAATGGGATGGATTCTTCCAAATAATTCAGGAACAATGGAACACTCTGGTCACTGGCTCCCCATTTTTCGTTTGGGAAGAAAGCTCCGAAGGTTTAAAAAATCCCTTAAGATATGGAAAAAAGAGAATAAATCCCCCTTGCAAAACCATCTAGAGTCTCAGCAAAATCTCAAAACCCTTCAATCCAATATGGAAGAAACAACAAATATAGAGAATTACTAGAAAAAAAAGCAATTTTGTACCAAGCTCTTCATTCGGCTTGCAGACTAGAAGAGGATTATTGGAGAAAAAAGTTCAGAATTCTTTGGCTTCAAGTCGGGGATCAGAACACCTCCTTCTTCCATAAATAGGTCTAAATCAAGGAAACAATTTAAAACTGTCATCGAAATCCAAGTTCAAGGCCATCCCATTTGAAATTTTGACAAAATTAAGGAAGAGGCAGTCCGACATTTCAGCTCAATTTTTTTCTGAATATAACCAAGAAAATTCTTTAGATCCAAGGTACCTTTTGGCCCAAGTACCAAGAAGAGTCCATAGAGACAACAACTAGCAGTTAATCAAACTTGTCATCATGTAGGAGATTAAGACAACTTGTGATAATATGGAAGACGATAAAGCACCAGGACCAGATGGTTTCACAACCCGGTTTCTCAAAGTCTGCTAGGATATTATCAAAAGAGACCTCCACAAAATGGTTTTGAAATCTCAAAGATGCAACAAGCTAGGGGAAAGCACTAATTCTACATTTCTAGCTCTCCTATCGAAAGAGCAAAAAACCTCCACTTTTTATCATTTCAAACCAATATTTTTATGCAATATAGGTTACAAACTCATCACTAAAATTATGGAAAATAGGCTAAAAAGGATCCTCCCCAATCTCATCCAAAAAAACCAAGGAGGCTTCATCAAGGGAAGGAAAATACGGGATAACACTATTCTAGTCCAGGAATACAACCACTCCAGTGTTGACAACCAAGAAAAAGGTATGGTGATCAAAATTGATTTAGCTAATGCTTTTGACAAAGTTAGGAACTCCTTTATTTTCCAGGTTATGGAGTGCTTCGGTTTCGACCCATATTTAATTCATTGGGTGAAATCTTGTATAAGTGAACCTTGGATCACACCCTATTGGCAGAACTTGTAGTTTGCTTGCACAGGGTAGTTTGCACAGTTTGCACAGCAGGGCAGTTTGCACATGACTTCAGTTTGCTTGCATAGGGAAGTTTTCATAGTTTGCACAATAGGGCAGTTTGCATAGCTTGCACAGAACTTGGTTTTGTCACAATTTGCACAGCTTGCACAGTAGGGCAGTTTGCACAGTTTGCACAGGACTTGGTTTTGTCATTAATGTCAAACTTTAAAATGCCAAAGGGGGAGTTTGTTGGTCAGTTTGCACAAGCACCATGGATCAGTTTGCATAGGCATGGTGGTTCCTAATTTGGAGATCAGTATGCCTCTTGACATACAAAAAATTGAAAATATGAAGAAGCCAGGAGGTGAGCCTTTGGTTATAACTCAAGGTTTAAGTCATGTCCATCAGATTAATCTTTGGAGGGGTAATATAAGAGTCATATATGACCATTGATCTGTCCCCAAGAATTTAATGAGAATTGTCCGATCTATGTCCACCAGATCAAATGTGAAGGCATCAGATCATTTTGGGGATCGTGACTTGGAGTGTCGAAACACTTCATCACAGAAATGTTGAAATGTCGAAATGTGAAAACACCGAAATGCTAAAAGATGAAATTCCAAAATGTCAAAATGCGAAACGTCGAAATACCTTTTTGTATAGGCTATAATAACTTCCATTGGTCATGTCAGAAGGAGGAGCTAGCACCAAGTTAAATATCCTTTTCGGAGATCGCAACATGAAGAGACAAGATGTCTTCACCTCAGGATTGTCGATATGTGAATCGTGAAAGTGCCTTTTGGTAAAGGCTCGTGGTCACAGCCAATGGGCATATGGAGTAAGCACGAGACCCATCTTCTACATTGAATGGTGTGGATTAAATACTTAAACAGATAGTGTGGTTGTTGTTCTTGTAGATGCCTTGGCCAATAATAATCATTGTAAGATATTTATTCAGTTAATGTAACTGAATCTTCGAAGCCTGAGGGTTCGAGTGTACGCTCTAAATTTACTGGGTAGAAATAAGTGAAATTCGGTGAGATGAAGGGTGAGTGCATATGGAATTAATGGTACAACCATAGCTCTAAAAAAAAATTCATTTATGTAAATGAAGATAAATATGAAATAAAAATATATAGGGATAGTGAGGAGAAAAGATGGGGTGAGAGGATTATAGAAGAAAGATGGCTCTGTAAAATTTGAGGAGAAAATTTAATGCTTAATCTTTGAAAGAGAAGATAAGAGTTGGTTTTCAGATTCTTAGTGACAGAGAAGGATTCCAGGGTGGTAGGGAGGAGCAAGGGGAGACTGTAAAAGTCTCATGTACAAGTTGGTGCTTGTACATCTGGGAGTTGTAGCTTCCATTGAGTAGGTTCTGAATAAACAAAGGTAGAAGCCTCATCTAGGTTGTATCTCAGATAAAATAAGAATGTAANACTGTTTCATTTATGTGATTGTATATTTATTGGTTAAATGTATTACTACAAGTTAAATGTTAAAGGCATGATTTATTGATTAATAAGTAATCTTCTTATAAAATGAAAGAAATTTTATACAATTGATTCACCCCCTGCCCCCCCCTCTCAGTTGACTTATCATGTTCAACAATTGGTATCAGAGCAGGTTACTTCAAGATATCAGTTTAACCACTGGAATTTTTTGATCATTCATAATGGATAAGAAGTCAGAATTTACAAAACATGGATTGCGTTTATTTGATGGTTATAATTATTCTTTTTGGAGTATCAAGATGAAGTTGTTTTTACAAAATCAAGGAGTAGATATCTAGCAGGCTGTACTAAGTGAATATAAAGTCCCAACAATGATTCCAATATATGCTATAGGTAAGAGACTCTATGAGAGTAATTCCAAAGCTATGTATGCAATACTAGGAGGTCTAGCAGGGTCAGAATTTGTTAAAGTTATGCATTGTGCATCAACAAAAGAAATATGGGATAAATTAAAAAATGCATATGAAGGAGACACTAAGGTAAAGAGTGCTAAGCTACAATTATATAGAAGTCAATTTGAAAGCCTGAAAATGGAAGAATCTGAAGATATAGCTACCTACTTTCTTCGTATTGATGAAGTTGTGAATACCATGAGAGGTCTAGGAGAAATAGTTAATAATAATATTATTGTGCAAAATGTACTTAGATCACTTCTTGGAAGATTTGATTCAAAAATATCTGCATTAGAAGAAAGAACAGATCTTGATACTTTAGAAATGGATGAATTACATGGAATACTAGCAGCATATGAGATGAGAACCTCTAGTGAGAATTATTTTAGGAAAGAAGCCACTTTCAAGGTAGCAAATAAAGATAAGAAAAAGGTTGAAGCATAAATCAACAGTCATAAGGAGTCAGAAGGTGATGTGGGAGAAGCAAATTTTGTTAAAAATCTGAAAAGAGGTACTGGAAAGTATAAAGGTAAGCTTCCTCTGAAATGCTTTGGTTGTGGTAGAATAGGAAATTTTTCATATAAGTGTCCTTACAATAAGCATACTGATAATGAAGAAGAAAATGATAGAAAACCTAAGGAATTCAAGAATAGACATAAGAATTTTTTTCAAAGAAAAGCTTACAAAAAGAAAAGCATGGGTATAAAAAATGACAATGATATTTCAGAATCTGGTGAGAGTGATGACAGTTTAGATGTACAACTTTTTATGGCTATGGAAAAATAGGATGATCAGTCTGGTGAAGAAGAAGAAGGTGAAGTTGATCTAGAAGTTGAACTGGTAAGTGCTTTAAGTGAATTAAGAAAAGTGAGAAGGGAATGCAAACATTTTAAAAGAGAAATTGAGAATCTAGAATTTGAATTACAGAAATCAAATGGTTTGATTGAGAGCACTGAAATCATGGTAGTTGACTTAAAACTTAAAATAGAAGAGGCTAGAGTGATTGAAGAAGCTCTAACTAAAATGCTTGCAGAAAAGGATAAGGAAAATGAAGGTTTAAAAATTGAAGTATTCTCATTAAGAAAGAAAGTACAAGAAAATAACATGAATCATAGTTCTCAAGTGTTAGATCAAATTATTAGTAGTCAAAGATCAACATATGATAAGACTGAAATTGGTTATAAATCTGCAGTAACTAGTGGATGTTCTAGTTCAAGTGTTGAGAAAGCAGGTACATAGGATAATCATGAGAATATTACAAGAAAGAAGATGGAATCAGAAAGGCAAGAAGAAAATCAGGGTTCAATAGTGCATAGAAGAAGTTATGGAAGACATCAAAATAGGTTTGAAGGCCACTATTTCTTTTGTTATAAGTATGGACATAAGACTGCATTTTGTAATAGTTTTTCAAGAAAGATAAATGCACATAACAGTCATGAAAGGTCTAATTTTGAATATGGAAGAAGACATGGTAAAACTAGTCAAAACAGTATAAACTACTCTTACAACAGATTTGACACCTCATGATATGAGACTAAATGTTACAAGTGTAACAAATTTGGGCATGTGTCAAGAAATTGTCCTATGATTTTTCATAACTTTAATGAACCCACTTACACAAATTTGAAAAGCAAATATTGGAAAAAGAAAAGTGAAAATCTGAACACTGAAAAATGCACTATAGCTCTACAAGAAGAACATAAAGTAAAATGGTTTTTGGATAGTGGATGCTCAAAGCATATGACAGGTAGAAAACAACTCTTTGTTGAACTAGATGAAGGAAAAGAAGGTACAGTCACCTTTGGAAATGATCAATTAGCTAGGATAATTGGAAGAGGAACTGTATGTCTAAACAACAAGCAAATCATGGCTGAAAATGTATTATTGGTTGAGGAAATGGAACATAACTTATTGAGTGTAAGTCAAACCTGTGATAAAGGTCTCTTTATGATTTTTGATTCAAAAGGATGTCAAATTAGGGATATAAAATCAAATAAACTAGTTGGAACAGCCACAAGAACTTCAAGCAACATTTACATACTAGATGAAGAAAAAGAAAAATGTTATCTTAGGAGTGAAGATGAAAGTTGGTTGTGGCACAAAAGACATGGACACATTAACTTTGAAAATCTGATTCACTTGAATAAAAAGGAAGCAATAAGAGATTTACCTGTCATAAAGAATCTTTCAAGTTCTGTCTGCAAGCAATGTCAACATCGTAAGCAAACTAGAGTTAAATTCAAAACCAAAGAACATTCAACAACTAAACCATTGGAAATAGTACATGCTGATGTTTGTGTACCTATGAGAAAAACAGGGTTAAAAGGAGAAACATATTTTCTACTATTTGTGGATGACTTTACTAGAATGACATGGATGTTTTTATTGAAAAAGAAATCTGAAACTTTTAGTTGTTTTCAAACCTTCAAGGAGTCAACTGAAAATGACTGTGACATGAAAATTAAATGTTTAAGATTGGATAATGGAGGGAAATTTGTGTCTAAAGAATTCAACAGATACTGTGATGAAAATGGGATAAGAAGACATTTTTCTGTTACTAAAACACCTCAGCAAAATGGAGTGGTTGAAAGAAAAAATAGGACTGTTATGTAGATGACTAGAACTATGCTCAATGAATCTAAACTAAGTAATATACTATGACCTCAAGATTTTCATACTATTGTTCACATTTTGAATAGAAGCTTACTGAGAAACAATCATTTTAAGACACCCTATCAGTTATGGAAAGTTAGACCAGCTAGTGTTAAACATTTCAGAATTTTTTGGCAGTAAATGTTATATAAAAAGAGTTGACAAGCATTTGGGTAAGTTGGAATCTAGAACAAATGAAGGTGTTTTAGTTGGGTATTCCTGTTCAAGGAAAGATTATAAATGTTACAAATTTAGATTGAACAAAATGGTTGAAGCCATAGATGTGAAATTTGATGAGTCCTCATTTTTGAAGTCTAAATCTAAACAAAAGAATCATCAAATATATGAGATAGATGACAAGCATAAAATGAATGATGAGGTAAGTGAAACAGAAGAAACTAAGGTTGCTGACAGTGAGCAATTAATTCCTACTTTGACACAGGGCACAAATCCATCCAAAAGCATGACTCCATCAAAGACTCCAAGCAAGAGAATACAAAAAAATCACCCTAAAGAACAGATAATTGGTGACATAAATGCAGGTGTTGGAACAAGAAGAAGAAGGAAAGAATCCACCTCAACTCATGAACATGTATCTTTACATTTTCCGATTGAACCTAAAAATATTGAAGAATCAATTAAAGATGAGTATTGGATGAAAGCAATGAATGAATAACTTAGTCAAATAGAAAAGAATAAGACATGGGAATTGGTTCCTAGACCTTTGAATAAAAATGTCATAGGGGCTAAATGGGTTTTCAGAAATAAGATGGATGAAGGAGGTAAAATAACTAGAAACAAGGCTAGATTGGTTTGTAAAGGGTATTCACAGGTAGAAGGAATAGATTTTGGAGAAAATTTTGCTCTTGTTGCAAGAATGGAATCCATTAGATTGATTCTAGCTTATGCCAGTTCTAAACACATTAAAGTTTACCAAATGGATGTAAAGTTTGTATTTTTAAATAGTGATTTAGAGGAAGAAGCATATATGGAACAACTAGATGGTTTTCAGGTACAAGAAGCAGAACAATATGTTTACAGGTTGAAAAAGACATTGTATGGCCTGAAGCAAGCACCAAGGGATTGGTATTCCAGACTTGACAATTACTTGAGGTAGCAAGGATTCAGGAAAGGTAACACTGATAGTAATCTATATATTAAAGAAGAAAATGATAGCCTGGTCATTGTTGAGATATATGTAGATGATATCATTTTTGTTAGTGATGATAATAGGCTCAGTAAACAGTTTGATAAAAGTATGCAGAAAGAGTTTGAGATGTTCATGCTAGGAGAAATGAAGTTTTTCTTAGGCTTGCAAATTAATCAATTTGATAAAGGTATTTCCATTTCTCAAACCAAGTATATCAATGAAATGCTTAAGAAAATTCAGATGGAAGATTCTAAACCAGTTGGCACTCCCATGGTTACTGCTTGTAAATTAAGTAAGTTTGATGATTCTAAATATGTTGATCAGACAGTCTATAGATATATGATTGGTAGTCTTCTTTATGCTACAGCTACAAGACCTGATATTATGCATGCAGTTTGTCAAGTTGGCAGGTTTCAGGCTTCACCAAAAACTTCTCATCTACTAGCAGTCAAAAGATTTTTTAGATATCTTAAGGGGACAACAAAGTATGGTTTATGGTATCCTACAGGAAATCAACTTGATTTATATGATTTCATTGATTCTGATTGGGCAGGTTGCGTTGATGACAAGAAGAGTACTAGTGGAGCAACATTTTTTCTTAGAGGATGTCTTGTAAGCTGGTCAAGTAAAAAACAATTAGCAATGTCTCTGTCTACTGCTGAAGTAGAATACATTACAGCTACAACTTGTCGCACTCAAGTTCTATGGATGAAACAGATGTTGGAAGATATACATATTCATTATAATGAACCTATACCTATCTTCTGTGATAATACCAGTGCAATTAGTATTTCTAAAAATCTTGTTATGCATTCCAAAACAAAGCACATTCCCATTAAATTTCATTTTCTAAGAGAGCAGGTTATGTCTAAATTTATTAAAGTGGAATATGTTGGCACGAAGGATCAGATAGCAGATGTATTTACTAAAACTTTATCTAAAATGCAATTTGAAAGTCTCAGGGATCAGTTGGGGGTTTACACTCTGTAATTTCATTTCATTCTCAAAGATTGCATGGGCTTCATTATAAAATCATACTGTACAGGTTTATTGACTATTAATGATAGGGGGAGTTGCTGCTGAAATGATACATCTTTGCAAGTGATTTTCTTTTCTTAGGGGGAGTATGGTTGATTCATTTTCCATAGATGTCAAAAGGGGGAGAAGAGATTTAAAGTTTTCCATCAATGCCAAAGGGGGAGTTTGTTGACAAGACTTGCAGTTTGCTTGCACAGGGCAGTTTACACAGTTTGAAAAACAGGGCAGTTTGCACCGTTTTCACAAGACTTCAGTTTTCTTGCACAGGGCAGTTTGCATAGTTTGCACAACAGGGAAGTTTGCACAGTTTGCATAGGAATTGGTTTTGTCACAGTTTTCACAGGACTTGGTTTTGTCATTAATATCAAACTTTAAAATGCCAAAGGTGGAATTTGTTGGTCAGTTTGCACAGGCATCGTGGATCATTTTGCATAGGCACAATGGTTCCTAATTTGGAGATCACTATGCCTCTTGACATACCAAAACGCGAAACTACGAAGAAGCCAGGAGGTGAGCCTTTGGTTATAACTCGAGGTTTAAGTCATGTCCGTCAGATTAAGATTTGGAGGGGTAATATAAGAGTCGTATATGACCATTGATCTGTCCCCAAGAAGTTAAAGAGAATTGTCTAATCTATGTCCACCAGATCAAATGTGAAGCCATCAGATCATTTCTGGGATCGTGACTTGGAGTGTCAAAACACTTCATCACAGAAACGCCGAAATGGCGAAATGAAAAAACCCCGAAATGCTAAAATCCGAAATGCCAAAATGTCGAAATGAGAAACTTCGAAATACCTTTTTGTATAGGTTGTAGTCACCGCCATTGGTCATGTGAGAAGGAGGATCTAGCACCAAGTTAAATATCCTTTTCGGAGATCGCAACATGAAGAGGCGAGATGTCTTCACCTCAGGATTGTTGATATGTGAATCGCGAAAGCGCCTTTTGGTAAAGGCCTGTGGTCACAACCAATGGGCATATGGAGTAAGCATGAGACCCATCTTCTACATTGAACGATGTAGATTAAATACTTAAACTGATTGTGTGGTTATTGTTCTTCTAGATGCCTTAGCCAATAATAATCACTGTAAGATATTTATTCAGTTATTGTAACTGAATCTTTGAAGCCTAAGGGTTTGAGTGTACGCTCTAAATGTATTGGGTAGAAATAAGTGAAATTCGGTGAGATGAAGGGTGAGTGAGTATGGAATTAATGGTACAACTGTAGCTCTAAAGAAAAAATCATTTCTGTAAATGAAGATAAATCTGAAATAAAATTATACAGGGATAGTGAGGAGAAAAGATGGGGCGAGAGGATTATGGAAGAAAGATGGATCTGTAAAATTTGAGGAGAAAACTTAATGCTTAATCTTTGACAGAGAAGATAAGAGTTGGTTTGCAGATTCTTAGTGACAGAGAAGGATTCCAGGGTGGTAGGGAGGAGCAAGGGGAGACTGTAAAAGTCTCATGTACAAGTTGGTGCCTGTACATTTGGGAGTTGTAGCTTCCATTCAGTAGGTGCTGAAGAAATAAAGGTAGCAGCCTCATCTGGGTTGTAGCTCAGATAAAATAAGAATGTAAAGAGGAGTTGGAGATTGCCTTTCATTCATAAGAAGAAGAGGTTTTCCCCTTTTGGGTTTCCTCATGAAAAATCATTGTGTTACTGTTTCATTTATGTGATTGTATATTTATTGGTTAAATGTATTACTGCAAGTTAAATGTTAAAGGCATGATTTATTGATTAATAAGTAATATTCTTATAAAATTAAAGAAATTTTATACAACTGATTCACCCCCCCCTCTCAGTTGACTTATCCTGTTCAACAACCCCTTATCAATGGTCGAGATAAATCCTTCTTCAAATCCTCTAGGGGCCTATGTCAGGGGTGCCCTCTTTCTCCATTGGTCTATGCCATCGAAGATGCGGTCCTCATTTTTCAGTTGGAACACTGTCACATTGAGTAAGATCTAATGGGTATCTGGATGGCTCGTGGGACAAAGGACATCAATCATACTTAGTTTGCAGATGCCACTCTCTTCTTAGGCGGGGCTAGCCCGAATCTAGATGGAAAATTTAAAGTTGAACTATACTACTATTGTAGGCTCTCCGGGAGAAAATTAAACCTCAGGAAATGTCATATTTTCAGCTAGCATATAATCCCAAGAGAACTTGTAGTCATTTCCAAGATTTTAGAAATAGAGGGAACATCTCAATGGGACTCCTTCAAGTATTTAGGAATCCCTATCCTCAAAGCTTCTCCAAAAGATGGAAACTGGGCACACCTGTTGGAAAAAGAAAAGACCAAAATACTCTCATGGGGGGCCTCATGGCTCAATCTGACAGGTAAAGTGGTCCTCCTCAAATATTTTCTAAATATTCTCTCGCTCTGTCAATTCTCTATCCTTCTAGAGCCAACAAGATTCCTACTAGATTTCTATAAACTTCTTAGAAACCTCCTTTGGAAAGGAGGTAAGAGCAATGGAGGGAAAATATTTGCATTAGTCAGTTGGAAGAAGATTAAAAAAATGCTAATGGAAGGAGGCCTCCATTTTTGCGATCTTAAAACTCAGAATCTGGCTCTAGGGGCCAAACTCCTATGGATTCTGATAACAGGTAAACTCTCCTGTAGCAGTAAAGTTTTGTGGAAGAAATACTTTTCGGGTCCCCGGAAGAAATGTTTAGACAAGGAAATGATAGTAAAAAAAGGATCCCCAATCCTAACTATCTTCCAACAAGTGTTCCCTTGACTCAGAGAAGAATTAACTTGGATACCAGGAAATAGAAAGAAAATCAGTATTTGGAATGATTATGTGTTAAGGAAACCCCCTCTTGCAAGAGAAACCAACCTCCTCAATATGAGAGCTTAGATGCAGGAACAAGGACTTGTTTCACTCTGGGATATCTCCACTTGGAGCACCGACGAATCTTGGCTCAACTAGAAGATACCAAACTTTTTGAGGCCTTTGGAGGAAGAAAAGAACACTCTCCTCTCCTTGATTTAGGGCTATGCGCCCATTGATTCCACCACCAAAGACAAGAGAGGTTGGGGCTCAAAATCATAATTATACTCCTTAACCCAGGGTTATTCCCTCTACTCTGAAGTTCCAAACGTCCTCCCTAATCCTGTTGTTTGGAAACGCATATGAAATTTTAAAAGCCTTCCTAAAATCAACATTTTTGTTTGGACTCTGGCGCATGATAGTATTCTATCAGGGGATAATCTAGAAAAGAAAGACTTCGCAGGCCCCCATCGGTGCCCTCTCTGTCACTCTCATAAAGACACTTTAGAGCATATTTTCCTAGATTTCTCATTCACTAAGGAATCCTGGGATCTAGCGCTCGAGCCATGTTCGAGAAAAATAACTATTTCGGGATTGTTGGCCTCTCTATTCATATCTTGGGATATGGTGTTTCCCTACTCCCTGTCTCAAAATCCTAATCTCAAATACTACCGGCTGACTCTCCCTAAAATGATTGTGTGGAAACTTTGGTTGGAACGTAATGCCCGTATTTTTAGAGACTCCTCTGCATTTGTTTCTCAAGTAGTTGGTAAAATCCAAGTCCTATTAGGTGAATGTATTCAGTCTCTCTCCATGCCCATGAATAAATCCAAACTCCTTCCATAGGAGGTAGAATGGCTAAAATCGTTCCAACATGTGGAGGTTCTGGTTCCATCTCAAGATCCCCTTCTTGAAGACTGGGATATTAGACTAGACCTGCCTCAGTTTGATAAGTGGAGAAGAGATCAGAAAATGTACTCCTTATTTTTTGATGGAGCCTCAAAAGGCAATATAGGGGCAGCAGGAGGGGGAGGGATTATCTATGATCCCTGGGGAATTGTTGTAATCCATTATGCCTGGAGTATTGGTACCGACACAAATAACATGGAAGAAGCTCATGCAGTCTGGAAAGGTTTGGTTAAAATGAAATCTCAAGGTATTACAGAAGATTTGGTCTTTGGATACTCACGTATGCTCATCCAAGCTATGATCACTAGAACAAAAAGTAGTAATATGAAGCTATCCAATCTAATAAAGAGAATCCACTTCCTCTCCCGCTCTTTCCAAAATATTGAGTTTTTCCACATCCTCAGATCTGTAACTCTGAAGAAGACAGAGAATCCAATATGGAAACCCTCCTCAACAAGGGAGATCTTCTTGTCAACAATGAGGTTCAAAAATCCCTTATCCCCTAAGGCTCATTATTTCTTTTCCAGAATCTGTGGCTACCAGGCTCAAAGTTTGTTCGATGTCCATGTGTTTTAGTCTCCTAGCAGTTTATTTATAGACTACGACTTTTTATTTGTTGTTTAAATCAAGTCTTTCTTATTGCGTCCTCGTGTGACATCTAGGGTATATAGTTTTGATATTTGGATTCCATATTTTGAAGAAGATGTATGATGGTCCTGTTCCAGTGGTTCTGCCATTGTTTTTCTAATATATCTCATAACCAATTCTGTAAAAAAAGGGATACAAAACAATGCAGAAAAACAATTATATTATGCATTGGCAATGTAAGAGCATGGTAGCCATTACAAATCCAAATAAAATTAGGTGTTACATAGGAAACTTATAGTTTGTGCTTAATTTAGAAGAACAAAATAACAATGATCAGAACATTGATTAATTATAGATTAATTGTAGTTAAGTGATTGTCAAAGTTGTCTATTGAGTTTAACTTGAGTGGTGGGGAGGAAGAATTTTTATCCATTACCAATCACCAACATAATGTATGTTGATGAGCATTAAAAATGATGCATATTTGTTATCACCCCATAAATTATGGGAATCAACTGGTGACTGGGATATTGTATGTCTCTAGTGTTTGTTGACAAATGATTTTTCATTCTGCAAATAATTTGAAAAGAAAAAGAAAAAGAAAAGAAAAAAGAAAAAAGAAAAAAAGAAAAGAAAAGAAAGAAAAGAGGGCATAAAAATTGAAATAAAAGCCCCATGCAATAATGGTAACTTGGTCCATACCGTTTAAGCATGGCCAAGTTCTTTTTAAATTTGATGTTGATAGGATAGTGAATGATTTGGCTAAATAGTTTAATCTTAGCCAAAGTGTCTAGGTTAGATTAGTGAATAAATCTGGCCAGACTGTCTAATCCTGGTCAGATAGCCCCAGGGTAGAGTAATTTCTTAACCCAACAGTTTAATCTGGGTTAACTGTCATAGGAAACTAGGTTAGAACATAGGTTAGTTTCTTTATTGTTCCATTCCAATAAAACCAGCTTGAGGTCAAGATTGCACCATGTTCCAAATGCTTAAAAGATAGTTGGTCGAAGCCCCATGGTGGCGTTTCTTTGAAAATTTGAGGAAAAAACCCATAAATTTCTTTTATCCTAAGTTTTCCTCCCAGCACATGTGTTTTTCCGCTCCCCATTTATGCCCCCTGCACCTTTTGATGGTCTAGATCGCAGCGCTCAGATCTACGACGCACAGAGCATTCCGGACCCCCCCGACCGTTCTGCTTTTAACCCGGGGGGGGGGATTCGGAATCGGTGATAATATTTGCGCAGATCTGGACGGTCTAGGAACGAGCGCGTAAATCCACGGTTCAGATTGGATTCCAGACCCCCTCATCCGTTCTACCTTTAACGGAGGGGGGCGGGGTCCGGAATGGATGATAAACGACGTGCTAAGATCTGTGGCCAGGAAGAGGGCACGTAGATCAACGACTCTAATTGGATTTCGGACCCCCCCTAATGATCTTCTTTTAACCGAGTGGGGGGGTCTGGAATGGTTTTTCCTTCTGGCGGGCCCCTTGTCATACGTGGCGTAAGCCTATTAGTCCCGAAGTCCCTTCACCATCTGCCATCTGAAAGCTCCCATCACTCATGGACGTCATCCTCCACTTGTTCCACTTGCTCCCAAGTTATGTCACATCCCATAACTGCTGTCAGTCCCCTACCCCTTTTCACTCATGAACTACCCCTTATTGCGACTTTCACGTCCAATCCTTAGCAGCCACGTCACCCGTCCGTATGTTTTGGGTCACCGTCACCTACCATCTCACCCCCAAGTGGCCCGTTGTCCATTTATTACTGGATAACATACCCGTTATCCTGCTGACCTGTCTCCCGTGCTCGACCGACCCGAGTTTTAAATAAAATTACCGTTCTCCCCCATTTTTCGTTGTTCACTCGTCGTACTAGAAAAACTCATAGCCTTCTCCTCCGTTACATCCCATCGACTTCACCCACAGTCAGTTGACCCCACTAACTTCATGTTTATTGCAGGTACTATCGCAGAGATGGTGCCAAAGCCAAGACAAGCAGAAGGAGAGGAGAATCCTTTTCTCTCGCCTCCTGTCGACCTGGAAAAAATCCCATTGGTCGATAAAGACAGATTGATAGCCGATACCAAGTGTGATTTTGATTTTTCATACCTCCAGTCATGGCTCCAGGAGGTTTTCCTGGACCAGAGCGATGAAATTGGACTCTGGGAGTCCAATTTACCCCTGTACCTTTTTCCCCAAATCCATCATTTTCCCAAGTTTGAACTTGAATGCCAAGCTCACTATATCCCCGAGCAGAGAGCTATCATATCCTCATCCGGAGACACCCTGTTCTTCATCACTCCCGAAGACATAGACCAGATGATGCAAATTCCCCGCGCCGAATCGGCGTCTCCTTTCAACCTAGAAATCCTTACTGAGTTATATCAGAAGATGACTTTTCCCCAGAGAGCTCAGATATTCGAGCTTTTCCTTTTCACCTCCGCTCAATTCCCTTCCACAAATCCCCCTTACCCGTCATCCATTTTCTCCACCAAGGNCAACCTAGAAATCCTTACTGAGTTATATCAGAAGATGACTTTTCCCCAGAGAGCTCAGATATTCGAGCTTTTCCTTTTCACCTCCGCTCAATTCCCTTCCACAAATCCCCCTTACCCGTCATCCATTTTCTCCACCAAGGGAAACCAAGTCATTTCCTCCCTTTGCACCCTGCTAGGCTACTATTCCGACCAGTGGGTAGATGAGCCCATCCTGGGTTTTCTATCCATTTTATCCAATGATGAAAAACCCACAACACAGTTTGATTACAACACCTTCTTGGCCGACAATATTCATGAACAATTCACGAATTTTGGCATGGAAGGCATGTTCATATACTCGTCTATATTGGCATATATGTTCGTTTACTTTCAAGAAGACAAATTAGTTTTTCCATGCAGAATATGGACACAGATGGAAGGCCTCAGCCAGTCACAACATGGACCTCTTTGCTAAAGCATAACTCCACAGAATATAGCTTCAAGGCATTCGTTGATCTTTTTTATCACCTTGTGGTAAGCATGTTGAGCGGCAGGCCCGAGCCTCGAATAAACGACGAAGTCTAGAGAATTATGCATCTCTCGGACAACACGAAGACCGACAATTGGTACCTGTATCAAAACCACTCTGAGATCAGAGTATTCGGGTGCCAGTTGGCACCCTACAAGCTGCCCAAATATGTGTCGGTATGAATCTTTGCATTAGAATATATAAGACAGATCATGAATTCTGATGATATTCATTTTGTATCATTGAAGAAAAAGCAATAGCTTCGGATCAAGGGGCAGATTGGCTCCTTCATCTGCAACAGTCGTGGCGTCGGGGAAGAAGCTGACCGGATGCTGAGAGATATGAAGTTTTTCTTAAGTTTCCCATGGCACTATGATCCTCATGGGATCATCTCGGAAATGCGGGTGAAGAACAAAAACATCCCATACGTTCATGAGTCCAAGCTCGAGATTGAAAAATTTGCCAACCAGACTGTGTGGGTGCCTGACACCTTGGTCGAAGTGGAATAGCAGGTTCCCCCGACGACCGTCCCACCAACTACCACGCCATAGGTCCCTAAGGAAAAAAGGCCTCGACAAGATTCGTCTCCGCCGGTCATGGAGGTATCATCAGAAGAGTTCCAGTTTGACACTAAGAGGCCCAAAATAGTTTCAGTGCCTGGTCCGACTGTAGAACAAGAAGCCCTGCCCACTGTTGGCAAATATTAAACAAGCAACGAATGCGTGTTGAGAGTTGTTGTCATTGATGGAAAATTTGCAGATAGGATTTGTTGTCATTGATGGTGAATTTGCAGACAACGTTGCAACAAGATCACGGTTCAATCATAACCGTTGAATCCAAAATGAATCTGGACCGTTGATTTTCTTCATCGGAGAATCGGGGATCGAGACTTTGAATGTCCAATCAACTTGACATCAAGAACCCTGAAATCGCGAAATGCGATTTCGCGATTTAATCGCAGTCGTTGAATCGAGAATGAATTTGGACCGTAGATCCTAGCCCTTGTCGGAGTTTCGGGGATCGGGACTTTGAAATGCAAAGAACACAATGCAACGAAAACCCCGATTTCGCGATATGAAAAATCGCGATTGAATACAGACCGTCAGATCCAGAAATGACCAGGACCGTTGATCTGACCTTTCATCGGAGTTTCGGGGATCGAGATTTCAATATGCAAAGAATCGAGTGCAACAAGAATTCCAATTTTACGATGAGTGAATTCCCGACGTAATAGCAACCGTCAGATCCAGAAATGACCAGGACCGTTGATCTGACCCTTCATCGGAGTTTCGGGGATCGGGATTTCAATATGCAAAGAATCGAGTGCAACAAGAATTTTGATTTTGCGATGAGTGAATTCCCGACGTAATAGCAACCGTTAGATCTAAATATAATCTGGATTGTTGATCTGTTTTCTACACGGAATTTCGGGGATCGGGTTTTTGTATTGACAAGAACTTAGAACATCAGATATCGGGAAATCGCGATACTCGATTTCCCGATAAATCATATAACGTGTGGGCCACCCAGGAGTCAGTGGAGGACAGGTGTAAGGAGTGCAGAGGAAGTCGGGGATCGGCATATCGCGGGTCCAAAGGACGTATGCACATTATCATTATAAACCCCAAAATCCCGACGAAAGGTATTGTGACGGTCATGTGATAGCTGGTCACATGGACCATTGTGTAGCTGGAAGGGGCTAAAGCTCGGGAAAGGAGCACATCGGGCATCAGAGAATCGGGAGTTCCGAGTACATGTGCATATCGACACTGAAAGTGCCGAAACCCGATTTAAAAGGAAAGAATAATAAAAGCCATCCAATGGTGCGGATAAGGTTTGAAAGTGATCGGAGGGTTGTTGTTCTTTCTCACACATTAACGCTTCAGTTATGAATTTGTTAAGAGAAACAGACTGATAATGTCAAGTTTGTTA
>SNQJ01S0150780.1:29873-41341 GCA_010110895.2 Picea sitchensis
TTATCACTATACTATCATGAAGTCTTGATTAATATATCAAAATGTACTTATGTTAACTGACTTCTCTGAATCTATCTTCTCAAACTCTGCAAGCTACTGGAAGGATGGTTCTTTTCTCTATCATAGCTATCGCATAGACTCCCCCTGTCTAATATGCATATTACCTAGGAGTCTCTAAGCTAGATGGCTTAGAATAATTTATGCTCTGATGTGTATTCATCATCATATTCATTGGTAGATTCATCATCATATTCATTGGTAGATTCATTATCTCTTTGAGCTCTGAATTCTTTCTTTCTGTCTATGGATTCATCTTTCACTAGAATTATTGAAAGTACAATCTCTTGAACCTGTTCCTTATTTACCTGTCCTTCCTTTCTTTTAGTTATTTTCCAAACCATTATGTATCTGACATCTTTCTTTTTCTCTGTAGAATTTTATTCATCTCATTTTATTGCCAATCTTGTGATCTCTGGTACCTGGACTTTGTTCACATGTTCTTCCTATTTTCTTATCCATAATTTCTTATATCTCATATCAGTGTTCTCTTCCATATAAGTATCGACCATGCTTCTACAATCACTGGCTATGTGTCCATAGTTATGACATTTGTAACACTCAATGTTACATGTGGCCACATAGGCACTTCTTGCTTGAACATTTCTTTTATAATCCCTGCAATTTGCAACCTTATGTCCAAAATTAGTACAATAAAAACAATGATCATAAAAGAAATTTGCATACGTGAGAGCGAAAGATCTTCTTTGTGGTGTAGTCCTTATGAATTTATGCCTTGATTGATCATGATCATGATTGAATCTTGTTTGTGGATTGAACACAGATGGTCTTCTTGAAGATGTATCTTCAATAGTTTTCTTAGATTCTGGTTGAACATGATTCCTTCCTTCAAGTACTTCTGCATTACTCATTCTATTTTCTTCATTCTTCTTTTCTAGCAACCTAGAGTGCTTCTCTTCATTCTCTGTAACTGATGTGGATGTTTCTATCTCTTCAACGTTCTTTTTGAGATAGAAGATTTTACTTCTCAATGTGACAACTTCTTCTTCAAGCTTCTCAACCTCCTCTTCTTTCTTTAATATCTGAGATTTCATGACTTCGTCTTCTCTCTTCACTTCTTGAAGATAAATTTTCAATTTGATTATTTATTCTTCAAGTACTTTCTCTTCTTGACCAAACTCCGAATCAAGTTGGTTTAGATCATTAGTTCTTTCCTCAATATGATCTATCAATATATTCTCTCTCATTTCTGCTTCTTCCTTCTGTGCTGCTATGTTTGCTTCCAAACACTGCTTTTGATATTCAAGATTTTCTTCGATCTTTCTGGCTTCTTATAGTTGAGTTGTTAAGTTATCGATGACCTATTGGGCTTCTTAAAAAATGTGAACACTTTCCTTTTGTTCCATCAATTATTTCTTGAGTGACTTGTTTTCTTCTCTTAGTTCATATAAAGCACTAATCAATTATGTCTCATAATTGTCTTATTTTTCAATTTATTTTTCTATCTCATTTCCTTCATGGAATTCTATTTCAATATGTCCACGTTTTTCACAATTAAAGCGAAACAACATACCTATGTTGATTATGTACTCTTCATCTTCTGAATTTGTTTGACATGGTGAACATATTTATTCTTGATCTGTACTCACATCTTATTTGGCATTTTATGAATTAGTGATGGGTGAAGAATATATGTCATGTATCGTATCCCAAAGTTATTTGGCTAATGAACATTTACCAACCTTTTCTCTTACCATATTAGGTTATCCTTCCCAAATGAAATCCATTTCTATTTTGTTATTCTTCTCCAATTCCTTCTTGGTTGTAGTCTTTGCCCTTTTCGAACTACCATATCCTATAACGATTGATAGCCAAATATAATGCCCCTATGCCTATAAAAATACTTTTGTTCTTATGCTCCACATCTCATACTTAAAAACATTCTGACCATTAAACAGTGGTACTCCATTCTCAGAATAATCCATGATCTCCTTCCAATGGTTAAAATGTTTCCTGAAGGAACCTGCTCTGAAACCAATTGTTGGATTACTAAGAGGGGGGGTGAATCAATAATAGAGGAATTTAATCCTTTTTCACCATAAAATTCAAGTGTTATATCAATGTAGAATTATCATCCAATAGTTGCAGAGTAAATAAACAACGAACAAATGAGAAATCATACACATACACAGTACACTAGTGTTTTACATGGAAACCCAAAGCGAAAGAAAACCACACAATGCTTTTTCTTATATGTCTTTAAGAATTACATTGATTGGAAGCACCAACTTCCTTTGTTTTCCAACTGCAACTAGAAGGAGGGTCTAAACCCCTAGTTTCTCAAGCTACAACCTAAGGAAAGCTCCAAATCCCCAATTCTCTGGCTACAACCAGAAGGAGGCTAGAACCCCCTAGTTTCTCAGGCTACAACTTGAGGGAATCTCTAACTCCCCAATTCTCTGGGTACAACCAGAAGGAGGCTACAACCCCATATATTCTCTGGCTACAACGGGAAGGTGGCTACAACCACCTTTCCTTACCTCATCGAACCTCCCTGACATATTATTGGCATAGGGGCAGACCCAAGGTTCAATGCTTCAATGACACACCAACAAAACCCTAACTATTGGCCCTTTCAACAACACCTGCGAAGCAGGCGAAGTCTCACCTGAGGTAGAGGAAGTGGGGGTTACAGGACTCAGGTGTCTGTAACATAGTTGGGACATGGATTTGTGATTACAACACTTTACAGAGTAGTTAGGAACAACATTCATTAATATATCAATCTTATTCACATCACATATCAAACGCTAAGTACAGTTCGACACAGTAACAATAATACAATATACATCATACTTATCATTAGAAGTTAGGTATAATAAATTCAACATAAATGCAAAACTAAGAATTCATATATCTATCTATTATTCATAACATTCAATGCACTAAGAAAATTCACACCATAAACATTACAACACAGACCAAACCATCAACACATGATATACGTGGTTCACCCCAGTGTGGGGCTACGTACACCAACTGCTTCTTCTTCTATTATTCTTCTTCAATCTCTTACATCCACCTTCTCATGTGCACTAAGACACAAAGCCAAGCTTTGCACTAGAAATTTGATCTATGCACTAAGCATCAAATACACCTTCCCAAAATTAGGTCAAGGCACAGAGCCAACTCCTCTATGAAGCATAGAGACTTACATACATGTTATGTTGGACAAAGCAACTCATAACTACTTGCCTCTTACACTTATCTAGATACTACTTTGCTTGCACTAAGAACACTTCACTACTTCTAAATTATATTCCTTCCTATATGTACATTTACATCCCTTACAAAAAGGCCTAATAATGGCTAAACCCATGGGTCGATATCCCAAAATACTAATAAAAAAACCCTAATGAACCCCTTGTTGGGTCCACAAAATAAGTGAGATCCCGCAATATCAGCTTTGTCTGGGCCCTCCATCTTCGAACATCTTGTCGAAGTACAAAAGTGGTCGAAATCGACCAATGTTTCCTCAAAACTTAGTCAAGGGCCAACAGATCCCCAACACTCGCCTGTGACTTGTCCCAAGTCACTTAGATTTGGGCAAGACTGCTTCGAAGGCATCGATCTTAGATCAAGCTGCCTCAACTTGTCGCTTTGCCTGAGGTTCCTGCTTAACAAAATCCTGGAGTACTTTCTCAGTAACAGGCCCTTCTAGGCGCTCTTCCACTATTGCAACCACTTGGTCTAGTTGTGAGCCTTGTCCTTCGATCTCTTCAAACACCGTGCAAGCTTCATCCTACATCGGTTGTAGCCTCTGTGTGACTTCCATGAATCTGCCCTCGATGGAAATAATCTTTTGTTGGGCCACACGTTGTTCTTGTGATCTCTTCATTCTCTCGACTGCAGTGAGATACTTCATCTGGGCTTGAATTGTCAGTTCATTTTGTTGCACCTTTTGTAGCTGTGTTTCCAACTTCCTATGATTTGGGTCTTCCTTGAGGCATTTGTAGGTCTGCGTGCTTCTGTTTCTTAGCTTATTTTATTTTGAGGCGAGGATCCTGATCCTTTCCATTGTGCTCTTAGCGGCTTCCTCCCTCTGGTCGCACACTTCCTGTGGAGTTCTAGGTACTGCTTGAAGTTCCAACTCCGTTACCCTTGCTTGAAGTTGTTGAATGACCTCATTGAGCTTCATCACTTGGACCTGAGCTACCTCATGTTCCTCCTGTGCCGAGACTGGCACAGAGAGAAGTGATTTTCTCACAACTTCCTTGACTGTAGTCTTCTCTGAGGGAAGCTAGTCCTTTTCCTTCTGTATATGCATTTTGTCTCCCTCGAGCATCACCCATAAATCATCTCTCTTGTTTTCAAATGCGGTTACATGATACCGCGTAACTCGCAATTGCTCCAAGATCTCCTCTTTTTCTTTCTTCAGGGCTTTTGTAGCCTGTTCCTTCTCTTCTTGGACTCACTGAAGTTGATCCTCTATTGCATCTACCAATATTTGAAGTTGGGTTGGTTCATTCCCCAACTCTACACTCTCCGATGGGGAGGGTGTAGTAGGTACTATGCGGCTAACTTGAATAACTTGTTGTATCTCCTTCAGCTCCTTCTGAACTCTTACATAAAATTCTTCTTTATTCATGCCATATCTATGTAATAGGTCCTTAGATGCATCCTCCATCGCTCCATGGACTAGAATAATTTCATCCTCCATGAGCATAGCCTCTAGCTGGGGCTTACTTTCAAGGGTATTTTTTCTTGTTGAAGGTTTCTACAGAGAAAAATTCCTCTTATTTGATGTTTCTGTCTTGGTAAGGGGGTCCTTTGGTAGTGTAGCTTCACCTTCTCCTTGTTTTTCTCCTTCTTTCCCTCCTGCTTCTTGATTTACTTAATCTCCTCCTCCTCCTTTAGGTGATCCAAGTCTACTTTCTTCCAAGGCACTTTCCTCCTCATCAGTCTCTATGTCTTGGACTTCCTCATTTTTCTTCTTCTTCTTCGCGTTGGTCTGTCCAACATGCTTGGCCCAGGTGACCAAGGGTCTTTCGATGATGTCAAGGTCAGAGATTTATGCATCATCAACCGATACAAGGAACTCTGTTGGCCATTCCTTGGTGATCTCCTCCATATCTTCGTTGGTTAATTTATAGTAGGACTGTAATTGCTCCTTGCTCTTGTCCCTACATGTAGTGATATATATGAAATGTCGATCTGTGTGAAACTTGGCTAATGGTATGTACTGGTGTAATTTTCGTTGATTCATGCGAGGGAATAATTCTATTACAACCATCAGTTGTTGATAGTAGGATTGGAACACTGTGTTTGAATTCCACTTCTTTGACATGTTTTTCATGTACCATAGAGTGGAGAACTTCACAACCAATGTATCCAAAGGTTCAATCTCAAGGAAGGAAACTCCTTCCAGCATTTTCCAAGAGACAAATGCGATCAGCACAAGCAACCAGTTGAAATGGAACTCGTATCCTTGATCCTACGCTTCACGACAGTCTTTCTCGAGCTTGTTGACAAGGTAGCTCACCCAATTCATTTGCATCCCCTCCACGCATTTTCCCGTGAGGTCCACCATGAACCCAATGACCTACGTTGGGAAGTTCTTTTTGATTAACTTGCTAGCTATGAGCTGACAAGATAGGCGCACTGCACCATCCTAGATGGAGGCTACCTTGTAGCCTTGCTTTCCCTTCTCAACTTCGTTGTATGCCTCCTTTATGCATTGTGCCAGGGAGATATCTGACGTCTTCCCTGGGTACAATTGTTGAGGGTCAGGTCTCTGCATGCTCAGTCCTGTGATCAGGTGGATCAACATCGGATCCATAGTATTGCGCTAGCCATAGGTATCCTCTGTGATAACACGACAAGAGGATTTGAACGCAAGCGTTAACCTCCTGATGTCGACCAAAGTGAGGGATCTTCATTATGTTCAATATCATGGACTTCACAAGCTCCTTAATCCATGGTTGAGAGACTATGCGAGGACTTTTTCCAGTCGTCTTCATCAGGTATCTATGTGGTGCGAGCATCGCATAGTTCTTTCTGTGACCGAGATTGAAATCAATGTTCTTCAATGCTGGGATCTGTCTCAACTAGATTCCTTCTACGTGTATCCCCTTCAATATGTACACGGTGATCAATGTATACTTGAAGTCTCATGGAATGTTGTCACGGTTAACCATGCTAGCCAAAGGCGGGATGTAATCAGGTAATATTGATGGGATCTTCTTCGCGTTAGCCAGGACGTCGCGATGCTAACTTCGCTTCTCAGTAGCGGGGTTGGTGCATCCTGATTTTCATCTATTCAAGGGGGAAGCCTGTAGTCCCCTAGTTGATGATGCATATACTCCCTCAGACATATCTCTGTCATCCATAAAATTCCTAGGAACCTCCTCGATAGAATTTTCCATCTCAGTGCGTTCGTCTGACATTCTCACTGTTAAATAGAATGGTCAGGGTAGGAGAATGGATAGGCAGGGTAAACAACGGATGGTGAGGTATAGATTTAGATAGCACAAATAAATACACAATCAGTTCTCTCAGATAATCACAGGTGGCAAAGAGTGGTCCCGACGCATCGACCAATGGGTTAAATAAGAAATTGTTATAACAGATTTCTCCAATGAACATGAATGCCTTAATTAATACGAATCAGTCCATTGTGGTGTGGTCTCAACGTCCCAAACGCGGTCTAGTCTCCCATAAATGTGTTTCCTATCCATTCAAAGCATCATTCTAATGGTCGGGGCACCTCCAATGGTCATATAGCTTCACCAGGATGAAGTCCCATTCTGCGTGGTTCTGTTGTTCCAACGAGGTTTAGAGCCTGCAAGCCTCCCTTCTACGAAGTCTTCTATGGAACTTCCTATAATTTTTCTAACTTGGCTCTCTTCTTACTGAGCTTCCTTACCTTATTTCCTATGACATGAGTCTCTAGATTCCTCTTTCCATTCTTATTCCTATCTTCTCTTAGCGTAGTAGCTTCGCGATGTTGATGTTCTTTCAAAGGGTTCAAAGGTAATACCTCTTTTCTTATTAACTCCAGGGTGGATATACTTTCTTCTTGCAATGATAAGTCCTTCACACCTTATTGCGCTCTTTCAACTTAGACAACTGATTCTCTTGTGTTCTTCTTGGACTCAACTTCTCGTTCTTCCATCAGTTGACCTTTTCTTCTAGCTATGAGATCCCTTAGTTCTTGCTTTTTCTTTTCTGTAGCTTCTTCCTTTGCTTTCCTTCTTATTTGGTCATCCTTGATCCAATTCTTTCCTAACAAAAGAGGAAAAGGGCGTTGTTCTCAATAAACCTAATAACTTCAAATTCTTCTTGAGTTGATGTTTCATGGATGATAACAGGTACATTAGTAACTCTTCCATATAGGGTTATCATATTTCCTTTAAACAAGCCTATTATTACCAATGAAGGTATCACAGTAGTGTTGGTGTCCAGGTATGAACGATTATTCACCCTTTTCCTACATTAATTTATCAATCCAGGTGTGTATCCTTTCAAGGCAATGCACAAGGTATATGCAGGGGAAAGAGTACAATTCGTTCTGGCCAAGGGTTCATGATTAAGATTCAAAGAATTGTTGTCATACTGGATTAACTACAACATTTGAAAAGTAATCATAAGAATCACACACTGTAACAACAAGCATAAACTGATAAATAACACACACAGAAAGACGCAACACATGATTAGAAGAGCGGGCCCAACTCTCTGATCAGGGATGCATTAGTCACAGCGAAGATGAAGACAACAAAATAGATAATGTTTTATAAATCTGAAAAGGGTTATTACAATCTCAATGGGGACATCTCCAGTTATAGGAATAAATTGTCTTTTATACATCGAGAGGGAGAACAACCTCTTTCCCCAAAACATGGTAACTGTATCCCCAAAAATATACATTAGTTGGAACGGCACCAGTACCAGATAGACAAGATCAACGAGAGGCCCAAGATGGTTTAGGGATCTGCGACTCCAGCTACGCGGCCTCCTTATGGTTTGGTTGTTGCTGTGAATAGCGGATCTACTATGGGATGAAGCCTTGGTCCTGTTCTCCAGAAGCTGTGGTCAAACATTCATTTTAGTGCTGCGAATAGGCAAAACTCCACGAATTTATTTCATTAATAAAATATTCCAATAGACAAGGAAGGGATATTTACCTTACAGGTTTAGCATAGTAAACATAGGTAAATAAGTGCAAAAAGGTCAAAAAGGTAATGGAAATGCAGCAGAAAGATAGCCCAATTTGGTTCCCAACATCTCCCCCCAACTAGCCATCTGCATGCCCTCATGCAGTTCGTCGCCTTCGTAGGTCTGGATTTCACTGATTGTTGGCTTCCTGAAAATGGGCGAGATCATATTCTTCGGCCATCTCTTTCCCTGGAACTTTAAAACCATTTGAAAGGTGAACTTCTTCCCACCAATCTTCCGAGACGATTTACGCTGGAGTGTAATATTCTAATGGTAACCAAATAGTGGGAAACTGAAACCGAAGTCCCATTCATCGGACCCCACTTGTTCAGACACATGCCACATATTTGGGAACTCTTGGGAGAACTCGTGCAAAATTTGGTGCCCCAAAAGGTTCCCTGTTCCCGACAGCTGTAGGTGTCATCATCCACCTTTTTTTACAACAATCAAGGGCCTCTTCATGAAATGTGACTATTTGCTTAACGCAAAGATCAAGGCACCAATTTTGTGTCCTCAACATTCTGTCTCTATTCGCCTCAATTCCCAAAAAGATGTTGTGTTTAGTGAACATGGTGACTGACCTTTCAGGTTCTCCTCTTACTATAAACAACTTTGTAACCGGATTAGATTCAAATGTGTTAAAATCCTTCTGCTAGCTGATCTGCTTGAAAGTGTAAGAGGTGAGGGCCCTTAAATGAATGTCTCCCACATACGGGACCGGATTGAATTCTTTGTCCAGGCACAATAGATATTCATGCAGGTAAAATTCACACATCAAATGTTGAGTTGGCACATCATGGTGCCTCATTATTCGGAGGAAATGTACACCATTTTCTATTTTATAACTAATCTTGTTTTTGATGCTCTCCATGTAGAATAAAAGAAAACATTCATGTAGGAATAAAGAATAACAAGAGGCCGATGGGAGACATGCCATCACCTCTTGCGCCAAATTAAACATCTACTCCTTATCAGTTTTCAGCTCTGCCACTTGCTTTTCCAGTGGCTCCATCTTGAGCTGCTGCTTCGCATGCCTTAGTCTCATGATGTCTATACACTCCACATATTCAAAAATAGTTGTGGAGGCTCGTTCCTTAGTTCTTCTGACCTCATTTTGATACTAAGCTGCAGTAGATTTCCAAGTCTGCACTTCGATTGTTAAGGCATGCTCATGGTATTCAAACAATCACTCGACCGAGTCTGTTTGAGTAGCAACAAAGGTTATGATTACCTGGTCTGTCTGAGTCTCTGTTTCTACTCCTATGGCCTTGGACCTTCTATCTTGTTGCTTGTATTTCTTCATCCGCTCCTGCATTTTGTGTATCTATTTCCTTAGTTTCCTAACCTCCATCTTAATCCGCATTGTCTCTTTAAACTGTAGTTGATATTTTTGTTTGACTGGGAGTCTTACGACCTTCTCACCTGGATCTTCCATTGGCTCGTTCATCGGGACCGCTTCGCTTGGTCCCTCCTCTTTGCCTACATCTATTTCCTCTTATTGCACACTCATGGTGACTGGTGGTGCCCTTGCGAGATGTTGTACTGCTAATGTGTCTGTTTGAGTATCATCCACCCCACATGGTTTTGGTTTTTTTGATAGGATTGGAGGAATGGCAAGATCTTCTTCTGTGCGCCGAAGGGAACAAGTTCACCTTGATCCTCTTGGAATAAAGGAGAAAAATGAGAACTGGTAGGGATCTTCAATATCTGGTCCCAAGTTCAACGCTGGTTCTTGTGGTTTAGTGCCAACCTCATGCCCTAGTTCTCTCAGCACTTCTTCCATGAGCTCTATGGTCAGGGTGGTCATGACCTCTTCTTCATTTTGGTTATCCTCCTCCATCGAATCCATGGTGAAAGGAGGTTCCTATGGAGTACCCTTGGTTGCAATATCGACCAATTCACCCACTCCTGTTTGTTGTGACCCCGCTTCTATGGTTATCATGCTATCAAATTGCTCTGCTAGTTCCACAGGCAAGGCTAGTTCTTGTGGGACAACCTTGATCGTGGTACTAGTGGGCCTTTCTGTGTCAAATTCCGCATCTTCCATTGGTTCCATGGTTTTGGCTTTGTCTTGGGGAGAAACCTCTCCTTCAAATTCTTCATATTCCATCTCCATCTCTTTCGGTTCCTCCTGGTCAACATAGTCATCTTCTCCTGCATTTTCCTCCCCCATGGATTCTGGTTCATCTTCCCTAGCAGCCACATCGGCTGCTACTTCTTCCTCTATGGAATCCCGAAACAATTCCCACGGGATCGGGATTCATCTGATGGCATTCATTACTAACAGCTAAACCAACCCATGGTGGGTGATGACCGCCAATACGTTTCGTGACTCTTGAGCCGAATGTGCCATTAGGTGAAGGCTTCTTAATAAGAAATAAGGCGCATTCAGTGAGAAAGCCTCTGCTTGGGGAAATTGTAGTTGAGTTAGTATTATGAGATGGTATTTGAATATGGTGGAGTATCTCCCCTCACAAGTCATATATCTCATGACGAACTATGCTACTTCTTTCCATGAATGTGGCAGTGAATTTCGGTCGTATTCTCGACCCTTCTGCATGATGCTTTCTCTTACCTGTAAAAAGGCTTCGGGAAACTCTGGAAGGACAGACCTTCTTGAAAACCATCACTGTTCATTTTGAGGGAGTACACTGACTTCTGTGATGGCTTCCTCTGTCACAGGAATTTCAATTCTATGGACCTAAGAGCTTCCTTCTCTCAGGTTGAGTGAAAACTCTGTCACAATTTCTTCGTTCGACCCTTTTAACCTATCAAAATAAACATTCCAGCCTGCGTTCTCAAAGACCTACCATACCTCCTGATTGTTCCGAACTCTCATTGTGTCTTTAGGTTCATGTCGCACAGATCGTCCACCCATTGCTACAGAGGCGGAGTCAGCACGACGAATGCAGTTAGCTGGTAGGGGAAAATGACAGAGCTCCAAATCGTTGGCAACTGAAATAACGCCATATCGCTTTTGGGAACGACGGATGAAACAGTGCTGGTATGTTTGAAAATGATGACAGATTGTGGTGGTACTATCAGAAATTTAATGCAGCATGTTGGGGAGGTGACTGATTATGACTCAGTGCGTACGAGTACTCATTTCAACATATCAAGTTATGATTATGGAGTACCGAAATCATTGGATTTTGTTTGGTGACGATCGTGTGTCATAAATGCTTTTTTTTTTTTGTGGTATGCCATCATTTATTATGATGGTCCCCCCCCCC
>SNQJ01S0150781.1:2328-17665 GCA_010110895.2 Picea sitchensis
GTGGTCTTGTCTTTTCTCATTAATTTAAGGTTTCGAAATACGTGAAGGCTGCAATAACACTATTAAGTTATTGGCCAATGAAAAGTTTAAAAAATACTATTTTTTTTTTCTTTTAAAAAAAAAAAATTAATTGTTATGTTGAACATTTAAATTGATATAAAATTTTCAAGTCAACACAAAACTAATATGAAAGTCAATGCTAACTCATTTCTATATACTACCTTCGGCAGTACAACAATAGGTAGTGTACAACAATGTACAAGACCATTGTACCATAAAAGGAAAAATACAACACATTAAACAATATATAAGACCATTATATATGAAAGGAGAATATATAACACATTTCATTATTACAACTCATAATAGTTTATATACGATACTAGATTGCACAATAAAGAGGGTATATTACTTATTTTATTTTAAGAGCTCTCGATAGTTTATATATGAAACTAGATTGCACAATAAAAGGGGAATACATATATGCATTTCATCATTAGCATTGACTCTTGCATCTTAAAAGATTCTCAAAGTATTATCTAACTCTTCAACAAGGCTAACTCACTTTATCAAAATGGATTGTTTAGCTTTCTAATGTGTAACATCCTCGTTTTCAAACCTCAAACTAGCGATGTATATTGCAAATGTAATATATGGTTGAGGGCCAATCGATGTAATATGTAAATGATGTAAATTTAATATAATGAATAAAATGTATTGTCAGTTGTAGAGGGACACATACGAAGATTTGGAGGATTAGTTTCCATAAGAGAGGGAAGGGGTCCAAGGGGGAGATTTTACCCATGTCTATTAAACCCAAACCATTTCTTTCTAAATTATCCTTACCATGAACCTTCCATTATCTGTTGAGTGTTCTAAAGCTCAATCATTGAATTCATGTAAGAGGGTGGGAATGAGAAGTCACATACCATAGTTATTGAGAGCATGGGGGTTGAGTACAATCAACTTGGGGAAGAGTTTAAGTCAATACAACAAGAGAAGGAGGGGAAATTCATATGGGTAGGAGACCAGAATTACACATTCACGTTTTTGCATGGAGAGATGTTTTTTCATGGAGTTTTATGGACAACAAAGGAGTTATGGGTGTTGAAGCTTGAAGGAAGTTGTTGTGGGCATGTTTGGCAGTTGTTTGGAGCTATAATTTCATGGAGAAAGAGGTTGTAGACATGTGAGTAACATTTTGTTCAAAATTTGTCAAGTGAAGCAATCATTTTGTTGTTGGGCGAATTTGTGTTGTAACTGTAAAATTCCTCAGGACCCAGCAGAGAGATTCCTTGTCAAACCTATGTTAGAAGCCCTGGAGGAGAGTGGAAAGGCCTGAGTGACTGTGAGAAGTGAAGTGGGGTTCCATCTTGTTGGTTTCTTATCCGTGTTATACCTTTAACATGATTGACCCAGGTTCAAGTCTACATGGGTTCCAACAAAGCCTCTAAAACTATCGGCCCTCCTCATAAACCAGAAGGCAACGTAATATACAGAGTGCACTACGCAGTCTCACTCGAGATAGTTCTATGGGTGGATGCAATGCTCAGGTGCTTGCAGCCTAGGAACGAGTGGGGATCTGGGATTGTACTATGTGATCTTCAATCACTTACTATATCATTCATCTATCTTATTTATTCTGTCGTTCTTTATTCATGCATGTAAATCAACAGATCTAACTACTTCATCAAAACATTCATCTAAAATCTATTGACAACAAAGACATGAATACTAATCATTCCACATAACACATGATTTATCATGGTTCACCCCCTCCTAGACTACGTCCACAAAGATTTGGCTCTAAGGCTCTTTTATTATGGTTTTGTCATATATGGTGCCACACGCACTACAACTACGTTCATACATTCATAAAACAGACTCCTTGAACTTTACGAGGCTGACTAGATCGCACTAGGCTCCTCAGCTTGCAATCTAACCCTTAAGGTCTAGTTACTATTCTCTCCTATAGCTCAACAACAAGTTACAAAAAGGTATCAGATTATAGTCATGTTAGCGACCTGTTACTCTTTCTCACACGAGTAACACATAACAAAAACAACAAGCACACCCTAGAACTCCTAGGTGTCTATTTATATCTATTCTTGGGTCATCAATTGTTACATTTTCTTACCAAAACCCTAACCCAGTTAGGTCTTCTTGCATGTTGGCCTTGCGTGCTTTTCTCCTATGCATGTGCATTTTCGTCCGTTGCTTTTCCTTCCAGTTGTCTTTCTTTCCCTTCTTTTTGCATGAGCGCCTCTCATGCTTTTCTGCCAACTCTCTTTCCTCCACGTCGTGCCTCTTCCCCAAAATGGTCATGTGCCCAACAGGCCCCCGACACTGACACCGTGACTCGTCCCAAGTCACTGCTTGACTTATGCAACTGTCACTACTTGCCTCATGCTTCTGATACTGCTTGTTGGAGTGCGTCATACATTTATGTTATCCGTTGGCACTGTTGTTGACCTGACTTCTCTTTTCGGCCATGGTGGTGACCACCTATTCTGTGATAAGAAACTATAACATCTCTCCACCCTCATCTCTGATCTGCTCAATGCTCTTCTTAGCTGCGTTGCTCTTGATGATCAGCTGCTCCGCATTTTCTTATACGGGCTGCAACAATGCCTGTCTTGCTGTCTTTTGTGCTTGCAGTGCTTTATCTTCCAACTACAGAGCCTTCATTTTAGTGGCAGTCTTGATATTTTCCGGTAGTGACATTATTTTATGTCATTGCTTCACTTATGCCATTGTTGCATAGAGTTTTTTTTCCTTCTCTTGGAGTTCCTGGAGGCTCCCATCCTCTAGGAGGTGAGTCCAGAGCTGTGCGCTCTTCTATAACAGCTCAATGATTGTCTGTATGCTTTGGCTGATGCCTTCCACAGCTGTTGTTGCCTCTTGTTCTCACTGCGCTCTGACTTCTGGAGGAGTAGTGGGTGTGAAACGCTCCTCTAATTCTTTGATTTTCTCCTTATACTCCTAGATAGTCTGCTCTATCATGCACAACTTTTCTTCCAACGACCTCACCTCCTCGTTTGTGTTTTCGAGAATTACTTGAAACAACATGTGGATTCAATGCTCCATCTCCTCCACTTTTTTGTGCTCACTCCTTCTGTTGTGCCTCAAGGTTGAGGTCTTCCTTCATCGATATATTCTCTATCTTGGCTACATGTAGGTTGTCGCGTCCGCTCTTGCTCTAGACTGAATCTCCTGTGCAACACTTACTTGAAGTTTATACAACACTTTTGTTGGAATCTTGGCCAATGCCACATCTAACGTCTCGATGTATTTGAGGGGTTTATGCGTTGTTTCTTCATCAATGAACATCATCTTCTGGGTGATGATGAAATTGGCGCTTGGTTGTGCTGCAAACTACATTGTCTTAGGCACTGGTACTCCTTGCTTAGCTTGCGTGGGTGTTTCTTTACACGCCTAACCCGCAGATCGGAAGAGCGGGTTAGGCGTGTNTGGTACTCCTTGCTTAGCTTGCGTGGGTGTTTCTTTTGGTGCATGTGTTGCCCTGATCCTTAGCTGCTCCAGCACAAATTTAACTTCTTGCACTTGGTATGCAATTGAATCCCTGTGCTTCTTTGCATTCTCCTAGACCTCAGCCAGTCTCTTCTCGACTGCTATCGCCACTAACTCCACATCATTCGGGGTTAGTGATGTATGGCTCTGTGTCTTGTGGTCCTTTTCCTTCATTCGACCTCCACTGGTGTGCTCCCCTGGCCGCTTCTCCTGGGTGGTTTATGGCTTGGGACTAGTGGGCCTCTCGGTATCCCCTACAGGGGTTGTCCCTATTTCTCCGGCCTCAGGATTCTCCTAGGTTCATGTCCCTTGTTCTTCCTCCTAAGGGATTTCTTGTGTCCCTGCGCTTGTTTCTTTCGTGCGTACTTCTTCCATGGAGTGTAGTGGTGGATGTTCAGTGCACAGTGGAGCCTGTGTAGACCCCCTTGGTGGTATGTTCTGTGTTTGTGGTTTCTTCTTGGCTAGGGTGTTTCCCCCCTCTTTTCCTTAGGCACTCCTCTTTTTAGTTCCGACCCCGTTTGTGCATGTTTGGTGCGTTGGGGCTGGTCTTCCCTCCGTTTGAGTCTGTGAGCTTGGTACTGCAGTTAGAATCTTGAGTACCTTCCATTCTTTTGGCCACTCCTGGACCTCTCTCTAGATTTATTTTGGTGTGACGCAATAGTTGAGTTGTAGTCATTCTTTGGATTTTTCTTTATTTTCTTGCAGCCATAAACTATGGCACGTTGCCCTGAAGTTGGAAACCTGTCCAAACTCCTGGGTAGTCTTTGGCGTAATGCGCCATGTATTCGCAATAAGGTCCTACATCTCTGCGAAGTACCTCGCAAAGATGTTTGTGTTTGTCTTCTTTCTCTTGGGGTATGCGCTACTACGTAGTGATACATATCTTGTTGCGCCACATTTCCTGGGTCTTTCCATAAAGTTGTTGTAGACTGGTTCTTTCCATCCAATGAGGCCAATGATTATGAGTAACCATGAGTAATGGAAATCAGAGCCCCCGTCCTGTGTGTCCTTTCAATCCTCCAAGAATGAATTTAGAAGATGTGGGGCGCAGCTCATCGAGCTCCCCTTTGCACACTGCGCGACGACAACCACACCGACCGGTACTTCCTCTTTGCGACATTTGCACATTAGTTTGTAACTGAGGAGTCTAGTGGAAAACCTTGTCGCGGGATCATTGATTCCCCTATTACCGTGCCATACTTGGCCTTGATCTCATCCAAGATGGCCTTGTCTTTGGTTTTTTCCTCCAAATATTGCTCTGGCTTTTCCGCATCTGTGGGTAGCCCTGTGATTCCTGTGATGAGTTCCATAGTGATAGGCACCATCATATCCATACATAAAATTATTCCATGCACTCGTGCAAGCAGTTGCTTGACACAAGTGTTGATGTGCTTTCCCCTCCCAAAGTGTGGGACATCCAGTAGATTCATAATTCTTGTGTTATAAAGCATAAGGATCCACTGTGCTTGCTCTAGCAGTGGCATGCCTGATGAGCCTTCTCCCCTGCTTTGCAAAAATTATGAGATGCCAGGTCTAGAAATTTAGTGACATTCACCACATCATGGTCGGATTATTTGATGGCAGTCACTTCGCCGACCATATCATCATCGACGTACACCCCGCTCGGAATATTTTGCAGAACTAGGGTCCCTCCTACCTGTGATTGTGACCCTCTGTGTGCATTTCTCTCAGCTTGGCCCTTTTGTTTGGCTTGTGGGGATGAGGCCCCCACCTATGATACACCCTCGTGTACTACTTCCTATACTACCTCTAGTTCTTGGCTCTATGGTGCTGAACCCATGGCCTGATTGGTCTGTCGTGATGCTTGTCCCCTCGACATGTCAGACTCCATTCTTTTGGGGTCCTCCTCCATGTGCTCGGCCTCCTGCGCTGGATTTTTCTCCTCCTCTACTGTCACCAGGTTTGTTTCATACTCTGGTGTGTGTAGTGCATCCACATCCACCACTACTGGTGCCCCTTGATCGCGTGCACCTGTAGAGCGGGTAGTACTTCGCGTGTTCTTGTCATCCCTGTCCGACTCTCCAACTTGTGGTGGTGACATTGTGACGGGGTCTAGGCTTTAACTCTATGAAATCAACAAATTCTCGATCAGATTTTCACTATATCTCTCTTTCACTCGGCTCTGCGTTCTTCTCCTTAGCAATTAACACAATGATTTTCTTTTCCCCCCTTTTTTCGACTTTATAGCGGGACGATGAAGTGACAACTGTTATGCACTGACAGTTGTCCCTTTTTCACTTTTGGTGGCATGTCTTGTGCGTAGTACCATTGTACATGTTAACTTTTGTCCTTTGCATCTTGTTTTCAGAATTTTCCCTTTTCGTCACACTATGGTCTTTACCTCTGTGTACAGGCTATCACAATTCCAACCGTCGCTGGCAGTTGGCGCCTTAATTCCCCAACTATCATTTTTTGAATTGTGATGCTTTCTGACCGTTGGTCCTTTTTTCGGCAACGTTGGGATTTTTGAAATATGAATACCCTTTTCTTCTGGTGCAGTATTCATATTTCGTTGCGCTAGATTAATGAATTGTGCGCACAGACTCTTTTTCTTCTCGTCGTACTGATTTGCTCACCTGCGCGTGCGGATTTCCGCATGGCTTTTTTTTATTTTATTTTTTTTACTGCGCGGGAACTGTCAAGTTGTGGGTGGTCGACTGTCCTTGTACATCTTCAGTTGAATCCCATTGATCATGCCCTTCAAATTTTGTCCCTTCCAAATCCTTCAGTTGTACATCTCCTCCATCTCTGACAGTCTTGACCTCATATGGTCCTAACCAATGCATTATGAACTTTCCTGGATGTTGAAAAAACTTGTTGTCATACAGTAGGACTAGGTCTCCTTACTTGAAACTTTCTATCTTGATATGTCGGTCATGCCAATCGTTTTCCCTTGATTTTTGTACTTCTTGGTGAAATCCTGCTATAATCCTATCTTCTTCCATGCTCATTAGTTGACTTATCCTTTCTTGTACTGCACCTCGCTATGTCATGTTTGTAATTGCTACGACACTAAGACTTGGTACCAAGAATTCTAATGGCACTATTGCTTCTTGTCCATACACCAATCTAAATGGTGTCTTCCCTGTTAGCTTATTCCAAGTAATTCTATTTGCCAATAATACTGCTGGTATCTTTGAATCCCAGTCATCCCTGTTGACATTGCAAATCTTGGTTAGGGAATTCTCTAGCTTTTTGAAGGCTTCCACTGTTCCATTTGCCTGAGGATATTATGGTGTACTTTTCTGATGGTAGACCTCAATTTCTTTAGTCAGTTCTCTGATAGTGTTGTTGATAAAGTGACTGCCTTGGTCACTCATCAGGATTCGTGGACATCCAAATCTAGTGAACACATGTTCAAACAGGAAGTGTGTTGATGTATCTGCGCTACAATATTTAATTGGTGTTGCCTCTGCCCATCTTGAGAGGTTTCCATCGCAGTGATGATGTATCGCGTGCCTGATCTTCTTGCGGGTGGGTGAATTGGCCCAACAAAATTGATAGCCCATTTTTCAAACACTTGTAGTGTCACTTGTGGATGTAAGGGCATATCATCCCATCTATTTGGTTTTCCAACCCTCTGACAAACATCGCATTGTTGACAATATTCTTTTACATCTCGATGAATAGTTGGCCACCATAATCCTACGTGCAGTACCTTCTGCACAGTAGCTTTGCATGAATAGTGTCCTCCCGCTATTCTGTCATGGGCTTCTGCCAGTATCTTAGGCCTTTCATGTTCTAGCACGCATCTTCTCAAGATGTTGTTTGCCCCCATTTTATATAATTTCCTGACGATCAACTGGTAGTCGGATGCTTGGACAACCCAATTCTTTCTCTGTGCGGTGTTAAATTCCTGTGGCGTAGGCCCTGTACTTAAATACTCAATAATGTCAGCAAAATAATCATTCGCGACCTGAGCTGAAAATAATTGCACGTCAGGGAAGGTATCCTCTATGTGTGTATGCTCCTCGCCATTGGTGACCCTTGATAAGTGATCAGGTCTTGCGTTCAGATTCTCTAGTTTCACTATGAATTCAAAGTCAAACTCTTGAAACAGTAGTAACCATCGACAGATTCTCCCCCCCAACACTGGCTTGTTGACTAGGTACTTAAGGGATGAATGATCTGTGAAAATATTAAAATGTTTGTGAAGTAGGTAATTCTTGAACTTTTGAAGTGCATATACCGTTTCCAGGCCTTCTCGCTCTGTAGTGTTGTAGTTTTTCTTGAAGTCTGACAATTTTCTGCTTGCAAATGCTATGGGATGGTCCAAATCCCCTTCTCCTGGTTGTGCCAGAATAGCTTCCAAGGCTATGGTTGATGCATCTACATGCACATGGAATGTCTTCTCCCAATATGGAAATACTAAGATGGGTGATGTGACCATCTTCTCCTTCAGGGTGTCCAATCCTTACTGACATCTCTCATTCCACTGGAATTTAGTATATTTCTTAAGTAATTTTTCCATCGGCGCAGTGATCTGTGCATACCCCTTGATAAATTTTATGTAATATATTGTATGTCCTAATGTGGACCTCAGCTAGCGCACTGATTTCGGTGGTGGTAAGTTCACAATTACTGCAATATTTGCAGGATCCACGATCAACCCTTGTCTACATACTATGTGACCCAATAGAATTTCAAAGGGTGTTCCAAATATACACTTCTTAATGTTCAAATATATTTGACATTGCCCGCATATTTCTAACATCAGCCTCAACACCTTTACATGATCCTTGAACAGGTTGTATACTGTCCAATCATCCAAATATACCTCCAAAAACTCACGGATGAATTCTTTGAAGGCAACAATGACTACTCTAGAGAAAATTGTTGGTGCATTTTTCAGTCCAAAAGGCATGATTATGTACTAGTAGGATCCCCATTCTGTTGCAAAGGTAGTCTTGTGTCGATCTTCTGGTGATATCTTGATTTGGTGGTATCCTGAGAATCCATCAGTGAATGAGTATGCTTCCTGGCCTCCCACATTTTCTAGGAATTCGTTTGTAAAGGGTGTAGGGAAGGGGTCATGTAGGCAAGAATCATTGAGCTTTCTTGGATCTACACAGATTCTTATGCCTCCTTTCTTTTTATCTTGAACTACCATGGGGCTTATCCATTTTGATTATTCTATTGGTTCTATGATTCCTGCTTCCATCATTCTGTCGATTTCTGCTCTTACCTTCTGCTTGTAGATGGGGTTCAATCTGTAAGGACTCTATTTGATAGGTCTTGCCTCCTGTTTGAGAGGGATTTTCATCTCTCCAAGTTATCCTGCAATACCCTTCATTTTGGTCAAGTTCGTTGGGAATAGGTCACTGTACTCGCACAATAATTCTATTATCTTGTCCATTGTTTGCTCGTCCCAGTAGTCTCCAATGCTGGCCATTTTGGGATTCTCAATTGTCCCAATGTTGACTTTCTTCACCTTGATTGGCGCAACAATTACTTTTGATTATAGAGGTGGAATTTCCACTTCTCTTTCGCCTTCAACTTCTTTAATCTGAATATTGCATGGATCATCTTCATCAGGTACTTCTTCCTACACACGGTAGCATGACATCAGTTCTTTCACTGTCTATCTGTTATGTTATTGTTCTTATGTTATGAGTTCGACTTCTGGTTCCTTAATGAATATCACCCATCTTATTTACTTAAGTGTTGCATCTATGTTGGGGTTCTCATGTTCAAATGAGAAAGTGACTGTAAATTTTTGTTGTAGTACTGTCCAGCTCATAGTTCCTCTACACAGTTCCTGGTCTGTATACCAGTTTTCTGGGATGCCCTCCAATTTGTGTATAAAATGATGAGGCCATTCTTTTGGAGGTGTCATTTTCCACAACACTCTACATCTATCCAAGTGTTTTGTGGGTTCCCCCTATCCATCATATTTCTGATGTTGTTTTCTTCTTTGTGTTGCACCAAACCTGATGCACAGTAACCACTTACATTGGTACCAGTCCTTGATTGTTTCTTTGTGTGTGCCCCACCATCTTGCACGTGTAGCTTTAAGTGTGATGTCAAGAGCTAACAATATCTGACTATCTAATACTTCGTCCTCATATCTTATTAGGAATTCTTCCAAGTCGTTGATTCCATGGAAAATTGGAGGTTTTCTAACTTCTATTCCAAACCACCTTACTGTGCGGTCTATTCAAGCGCATCTTATGTCTGAGACCTCATGTAGGCGATGTTTCCAATTCTCCAGGAAAGTGTCTGAGTCAGAAGCACATGATGTGATACTTATCCAGCTAAGTACGCCATCGACAGTTGGATTGATGTAGTCTTGCCTCAACTNACTCGAAGTGGTATCTTCATTTCACCTAGCTCTCCGGCTATGCCCTTCATTTCTGTAAACGTTGTAGGGAATAGGTCGTTGTAGTCGCGCAATAACTCTGTTATGATTTATACTATTTGTTCATCCCAGTAGTCTCCAATGTTGGTCATTTTGGGATTCTCAATTGTCCCAATGTTGACTTTCTTCACCCTGATCGACGTAGTAATTATTTCTGATTCTAGAGGTGGACCTCCTACTTATCTTTCACCTTCAACTTCCTCAATCTGGATATTGCGTAGATCATCTTCATCTGGTACATCTTCTTGCACATGGTAGCATGACAATAGTTCCTTCATTGTCTGTATGTTCCACTATTGTTCCTCTGTTATGAGTTCAACTTCAGGGTCCTGAATGAATATCACCCCTCTTATTTTTTTAAGTGTTTCATCTATGTTGGGGTTCTCATGCTCAAATGAGAAAGTGACTGTAAAATTCTGTTGCAATACTATCCAGCTCAAAGTTCTTCTGCACAGTTCCTGGTCTGTATACCAGTTTTCTGGTATTCCCTCTAAGGTGTGTATGAAATGATGAGGTCATTCCTCTACGGGTGTCATTGTCCACAACGCTCTGCACTTCTCCAAGTGTTTTGTTGGTGGCCCCTGTCCATCATACTTCTGTTGTTGGTTGCTTCTTTGTTCTGTGTCAAATCTTATGCGCAGTAACCAATTACATTGGTACCAATCCTTCATTGTTTTCTTGTGTGCGCCCCACCATCTTCCAGGTGTGGCCTTGAGTGCTATATTGAGTGCTAAGAGTCTCTGATTTTCTAATACTTCATCCTTGTATTGTGCCAAGAATGCTTTTATATCGTTTACCCCATGGAAACTTAGTGGTTCCCTTATCTCCGTAGCTACCCATCTTACTACATGGTCTATTCTTGTGCATCTTCTTGTGGAGACTTCGTGTAGCCTCTATTTCCAGTTTTCCAATCCCGTATCTGAGTCTGATGCACATGAAGTAATGCTCCCCCAACTGAGTATCCCATCGATAGTTGGGTTTACGTAATCCTCATCTCGCGTAGTTTTCCTATACAACTAGATGATTTTCTCTAAGTCCAAGCAAGTAGGCTCTACAAACCTCTCCCCTTCTGATGGGTCTAATGGTACAATGACCCTGTATTCTCCTGACTCAAATGTCATTTTTTGTGTCTTTAAATTGATTATGGCATGGTTATCAAAAGGCCAATCCAAGTCGAGCAATCTTGGATATGGTGTTATGTCATCTACTATTTCAATCACTTCAAAGTCTGCTTTAGTGTGCACTCCATCCAGGTCTATTGTCACTCCTTTCAGTCTGCCAATTGGGAGAACTCTGTGTTGGTTTGCTAGTTTCAATTGAATAGGTGAATATCCTAATGTGGGCTCTCCCATACATTTCCATGTCTTATTGGGTAATACATTGACTTCGGAACCTAGATCCAATATGATGTCTCCCATGTTGAAATCTTTGATGTTGGAATTCAGCTTGAACTCCCTACTTGTTCTTCTCCTGGTATGGAGGTGATTGACTATTTTTTGTTCTAGTTTTCCTTCTGTCTCTATGCTACATCTTTCTAATATATTTTGCAATATTTTTACAGAGGAAAGATCATTCAATAGTTTTACACATGATTGCAAAACGCCTTTGATTGTACTTACTTGTCCCAGGGGCTACATTTCTTTGGTATGATCGAACGATGGGGGCATCTCGTACTCTAGCTCTTCCTTGCTCTATTGCGCAGTTGAATTTGATGCAGTGTCTTGCTTCAAGAATTCTTGTCTCTCTTGCTTAAATGTTTCCTTCTCGTTCAGCGTGTCAAACTGTTTCCTTGGTTCAACATTCTTCTTCACCCACTGGTGTTGTACTGGCTCTTGTCAAGCTATGTCATTGCTTGTTTTAGCTCCTCCACACGTGTTGGCACATGGGAAGACCCAAGGTTCAATGCTTCAATAACGGACCAACAAAACCCTAACTATTGGCCCTTTCAGAAACACCTGCGAAGCAGATGAAGTCTCACCAGAGGTAAAGGCAGGGGGGGTTGCAGGACTCAAGTGTCTACAACCTAGCTGGCACGTAGGTCTGTGATTACAACACTTAAAAGAGCACTTAGCCAACAATATGCATTAGATTAGTGTTCTCATTCACATCACATATCAAAACATAAGTACATAACAACACGGTAATAATCAGATCTAACACTTCCAATCGCTTAGCACATAGCATTAACTCAGATCTAGCAGTCATTTACCATAAATAGAGCACTAAGCATCCATACATCTATCTAACATATATAAATATTAGTGAGGCAAATAAACACATAAATAACATGAACATATTGCACACGACACATCAACACAGGATATACGTGGTTCACCCCAGTGTGGGGCTACGTCCACCAACTTCTTATTCTTCTTTATTAGTCTCCTTCAATATTCTTACATTCTTCTGCTCCTATGCACAAAGCCATAGATCCAAATTCACATTGGATAGGTGATCTGTGCACAGTGCACTAGATCCACCTTCCTCAAAATTAGGTCAAGGCACAGAGCCTTACACAGTCTGTCTACACAAAGCCTCTTACAGTCACTTGCACTTATCCCTGTGGGTCTCAACACACAATATGCACAAAATCCAACAACTATTCTCTGCACTTAGCAACCTTTACATATTCTTGCATGAATCCAACTTAGACTGACTTCGCTCTAAGTCCTATCTACTTATTTATACATTACAAAAAGGCCTAAGCATGGGTAAACCCATGGGTCGACATCCCATACCCATTACATAAACCCTAAAAGCCCAAAAAGCCCGCAAAACAAGTGAGATCATGCGATCTCAACTCCGCCTAGGCGCTCCATCTTTGACCAACCTATCAAAGTCCCAAAAATGGTCAAACACGACCAACATTCTCTCAAAACTTGGTCGAGGGCCAACAGGCCCCCAACACTCACCTGTGACTCGTCCTGAGTCACTCCGAGTTGGGAAACACTACTTCGAAGGCCTCTAGCTACCTCAACTTCCTACTTCACCAAAGCCTCCTGCTTAATGAACTCTTGAATTACTTGCTCGATGACAGGCCCTTCCAGGCGTTGTTCCATTGTCGTGACCACCTGTTCCAGCTGTGAGCCTTGTCCTTCGATCTCTTCAAAAAGCATGTAGGCTTCATCCTGCACTAGCTGGAGTCTCTGTGTAACCTCCATGACCTTTCTTTGGATGGTAGTAACTTATTTCTAGACTACGCGTTTCTCCTACGACCTCTTCATCTTCTCAACTACAGTAAGCAACTTCATATGTGCTTGTACTGTGGATGCCTGCTACTTTTTCTCCTAGAGTTGTGCTTCCAATTTCCTCAGCTCTGGATCTTCTACAAGGCACTCATAGGTTTAAGCACTACGATCACTCATTTTCTTACACTCTGAGGCGAGTGCCCTGATTCTTTCTACTGCGCTCCTGGAAGCTTCTTCCCTCTGATCACGTACTTCTTGCTTCTTGCGAAGTGCTAGGTGTTGCTTGGAGTTCTAGCTCTATTATCCATGCTTGAAGCTCTTGAATTGCTTTGGTGAGCTTCCCCACTTGCATTTCAGTTGATTCTAGTTCCTCCTATTCCAAGCCCGACACAGTGCGAAGTGTTCTAGTCACTGCCTCTTTGACTACAGTCTACTCTAAAAGCAACTGGTCTTTTTCTTTCTACATCTTCTCTTTGTCTTCATTGAAGATCACCCTAACTTCGTCGTTCTCCTACTACGCAATTCAAAGTTGCTCTAATCCCTCCTTGTTTTCTTGCTTCATGGATTACGTAGCCTCTTCCTTTTCTTCTTGGGCTCGATGAAGACGAGCCTCTGTTGCATCTACTAATATGGGTAATTGGGTGGACTCATCCCCCAATTCTACACTTTCTGTAAAGAAGGCACAGTAGATATTGTTTGGCTCGAATGGATAGCTTTTTGTATGTCCTTAAGCTCCTTCTCTATTATGTCATACATCGCCTCCTACTTTTCTCCATGTCTCTGCAAAGATGTCTTCTGAGGCATCCTCTACAGTTGTGATGATGAGATCAACATCATCCACTATGATCACATTCTTCGACTGAGGCTTGTTGACACGGGCCTTCTTTCTTGCCAAAGGTTTCTTCGGGGAAACCTTCCTCTTCTGTGATGCTTCTATTGTGGTGAGGGGATCCTTCGTCAGTGTCACTTCACCTTTTTCTTGCTTGTCTCCTTCTTCCCCTCCTTCCTCTTGATTCACTTCATCTCCTCCTCCTCCTGCAGGTGAATCAGGCCTACTTTCATCTAATGCATTGTCCTCCTCATCAGTTTCTATGTCTTTTACTTCTTCCTTTTTCTTATTTTTCTTCACACTGCTTTGTCCATCATTCTCAGTCCGAGTGACCAAAGGACTTTCAATGATGTCGAGGTCGGAGAGTTCTACATCTTCGACCGGTACAAGGAATTTTACTAGCCATTCCTTAGTGATCTCCACCATGTCTTCATCGGTCAATTTATAATAAGACTGTATCTTCTCCTTACTTTCATCCCTGCACGGGGTGATGTAGATGAAGTGTCAGTCTGCGCAGAACTTCGCTAGCAGCCTATATTGATGCAAAGTATTCGGGGTCATCTGTGGGAATGATTCAATGGAGCGCTTTAGCTGTAGGTAGTAAGTGTGGAACACTCTATTCGATTTCCACTGCTTCGCCATATCGTTTGTATACCATAAGGTGGTGAACTGCGTGGACAATGGTTCTGATGGCTCAACTTCCGGAAATGTTGCTCCTTCTGGCATTTTCCAGGCAACAAATGAGATTAAAATCAGTAACCAACTGAAATGAAACTCCTATCCTTGGTCCTGCGCTTCACGATAGTCCTTCTCCAACTCGTTGACAAGGTAACTCACCCAGTTCATATGCATTCCTTCAACACACTTCCCTGCGAGGTCCACTACGAACCTTGTGACTTGTGTTGGATGGTTCTTTCGAACGAAATTTCCAGCTATAAGATGACAAGCTAGGCTCATTGCGCCATCCTGGATGGAGGCTACCTTGTAGCTTCACTTTCCCTTCTCTACATCGTCATAGGATTCCCTTATACGATGTGTCAGGGAGCGATCTGCAGCCTTCCCTGGGTAGAACTGTTGAGGGTCTAGTCCCTGCATGCTCAATACAGTGATCAGGTGGATCAATGTTGAATCCACAGTCACGTGCCTTTCAAGAAATAGATATCCTCCATGGTAACACGACAGGAGGATTTTAACCCAAGAGTTAACCTCCTGATGTCGGCCGAAGTGGGGGATCTTCATCACATTCAATATCGTCAACTGTGTGAGTTCCTTAATCCACGGTTGGGGAACTATCTTTGACTTCTTCCCAGTCGTCTTCTTTAGGTACCTATGTGACGCAAGCATCACGTAATTCTTCCAGTCTCCGAGGTTGAAGTCATTGATCTTGAGAGCTGGGATCAGTCCCAACTG
>SNQJ01S0150782.1:0-23187 GCA_010110895.2 Picea sitchensis
TATATATATATATATGCATCAAAATATATATTTTTTATGTATTATATAAAAAACGCTCCCGAAACGCTCCCGCTCCCGAAGATTTTTGAAAATATGCGCTTCCCGCTCCCGCTCCCGCTCCCCGCTCCCGCTCCCAACAGCCTTGTTCCAAACAATACACAAACAAAGTCATTTTCACGTCTTCTTCATCATGATCACTACAATATCTATCCACACACATCCGAAAATTCAGGATATGAGTCTTGGCACTTATAGCATTGTTCCCCTGAAAGATAGGCAACTTGTCAATGGATTTTTCAGGAACTGCGTGAGGGTCACCTTGGATTGCTGCAAAGTTCAAAGGTCTCAAAAAGATACTCATCGTTACGTTAGGAGTATTAGTGGGATTATTAACAGTTGGTTGATTATTAGTTTGGAACAAGAATTGGATATCAGTGAGTGATTCTTCCCCAAGACTTTCAAGTAGCCTTCTAGGAGCAAGGCGATTTAGTCTCCTCCTATAAACCTTTTCGGGTTCGAGAAAAGAATAAATCACTCCTTGTGAAGTGCTCCTAGTAGTATACTTGCTAGATTTTTTCAATGGAGTCACCACTTGGAAAGGAATCACACAAAGCTAACCAATGCAAGCTCGAAGAATTTTAGGGACTATAAATTTTATTGTTTAGTTCTTAAAAAATTAAGTTAAGTCGTTTTAACCCAGGACAAATGACTTGTCCCCGGCAACGGCGTCAAAGATGTTGTCGTCCTTATACACACTTGCAAACGTGAGCCAAGTCTTGCTCACTTAGTGTGTCCTTGGAGGCACAATGCCTAGGTTCAAAACCCACGCTGTCACTTTGGCTTGAACCTCTTCCATCTAGGCTTACTCCTAGGGAAGCCAAGGGGCGTAGACCCTAGTTTCTAGATAAGATTTAGAGTTTAAGTTCTAGGAGTTGATTTTAATTTGTTAAGGTTGTTCTAGGAGTTGATTTTAATTTGTTAAGGTTTGGGGGGAGTCTAACCTATGATGCAAAGGCAGCAATGCAAGATGCAAAGGTTTCTATGTCAAGCAAGTCTTTCCCTAGGTCAACTAAGACTAGTGCCTAAGGTTGGGCAAGGGGTCAACTGATAGTTAAAGGATGTTTCGTTATAATATGATTACAAAGATTACAGGGGAATATTTACTCTTCAAAATTGCTAGATACAAGTTCTTACAATAAAGAATGCTAGATACACAAGAATACAATATAACAAGCTAACCACGTTTATTCAAATGTGCAGGATATTAAAGAAGATCAAAGCATGGATATTATCAACACAACAAAGCCAAGCATGCCCCAATAGCACTTACTCTATTGGACTACCCCTCAGTGGCAACATCAACACAATAAATTCTCAAGGACACTTAGAAGATTCGAAAGTTTTAAACACAAGCATGCCACAATACTTAACACCTTTAGTTATTTTACCCACAAATCGTTACTTGTATTATGAGATCAAAAGATTAAGCTTGCAAGTATTAAACCACAAGGTTTATTTTTGCTTAGTGAGTTAAGGGGTTTAAGATTTGAAAAGATTTTAATTACCCTAACTAGGTGTTTAACCAAAAACCTCCTCCCCCGATTGTCAAATGGTTGTTGAATGCTCAAAAAGTGAGGCAACGAGGCCTACCCTAGCTTCACAGGTCAACCTTAAAGAACCGAGTACTCCAAGAAAGGACGTCGCGCACCGTGAGACCGTCCCCGGCCTAGCACCTTTCATTGCCTTCCTCAATCCCCGTTTTAGATGGTGAAGATGGTGGTTTAAGATACCCTATTAAGTATATTAAGTTTATATATCAATTGGTTAAGTTTTTAGGTGTTTTAGAGAGTGTTTTAATGACTTTAAGTTGCCTTTAAAAGGTGATTTTTTGTCAAAACCGAAACTTTATGCAACTTGTAAATGTGTTGTTAAGCAAGAAAATTAAGCACATTAACACATGTAAAGCATGTAAAGATAGAGCTGAAATAAAGCTTTAATGCATCACCATTAGTTAAGCCACAACATGAAAAGCTTGTAATGAATGCTAATGAACAAGGGCAAGAACAGTTTGCCAAAGAAAAAGAGAGAAACTCAAGCTTATTACCACTTATTTTATGATTGTTAAAGCATTAAGAGATAATGTTAAGTGTGAAGAATAAAACTTAAGATTTAGATGTGTGCCTACACTATCAACATATCCAACAACACGTTAACTTAAGTGATGGCAAATGGCCTTAAGTATGAGATAGCACGAAAGAGAAAACCACTTAGTGTACCGTCAAAGCATTAAACCATTTAGTGTTGGACTAGAGCATGTAAAACAAGATAGATCTTATTTGGCTTAAGACACGCAAGTAGATTATGCCCCAAGGGCTTAGGTTAAAGATTAATGTATGAAAGAGATCTAGGTCTAGATGATTTTAACCATTTAAGCATGAAGAGATCATTAGCACATCTTTACCCTAGCCTTACGATTTTGGGGGTTTCTCTCCCAATGTGTAGGCAATTATTAAAATTAGGAATAACTTGGAAAGAGAGAGAAAGACAACAACCAAACCACTCAATGGCACAAGGTGGAGGCAAGCCTACCTTTATTGTGCCAAAGGGGTTGAGAGGAAAGCAAGCAACCACAACTATCCACAAAACTTGATAAACCCCACGCCCTAGCCTAGGAAAACAACTTCGAGATGAAAAACTTGAAACAAGATCTAACCCTAAGCTCACACATGGTAGGTAGGCCGTACCAATTCTCCTCCCAACCTATGAGCCACTAAAAATGATTAAAAATGAGTAGATCTATGCACAAAGAGCTAGAAAAGAGAGAAGGAAGCTTGAGATTTGTTACCCACTTGAAGAAAAGGGTCTTGGAGTGTTGTATAGTTGATTTTGGGCAACATAACCCCCTCAACCTGATAAGAACCTGCAAAAACCAACAAGCATAGCTTGCTAGAAAAGCTACACACAACCAATAAAATGAAGAAAAAATTATGTTTTTAGGGCAGAAATTTTTCTCATAAAAACCTTATGATAAAAGTAGATTAAAATGACCAATCTATGATGTTAAGCTAGCTAAAATATTATATGGAATGAACAGCAAGAAAAGAATGAGTAAAGAAGGAGAAAAGAAGGAGTTTGAGTGAGCTTTGAGGGAGGACTCTTCCTTGAGGCAATCCCAACAAAACCCTAGAAGCAAACCTGCAAAACTTGACAAGATATGATGCATAAAAGAAGATAATATTTTTGAATATGCTAACAAAATGAAATACTTGAACCCTATTAGCAAACCCACATATATAGATCAACAATAATACTAGTTGTTAGATCTACCCAAGTAAAACACTTTACCCAAGAATCTACTCTATGCAACCATGATGCCAAATTCACAATATTACCTCATGTGTAAGCAAGAAACAAGAATACTCGTTGCTCTTCCAATATCCTCCAAAGTTTCTCTTTATTACTCAACAGTAGATCTTGGAGAAATACTTGCTCCAAAACCCTAAATAGCCAAAGAATAGATGAAAGATGGACAAGAAAGAAAGAGAGAGTGGTGAAAATCAAGTAGCATAACAATAGTTCAAGATATGGTGAGGAGGGAGTGAGGAAAGGGATCTATTTATACTTGGAGAGACAAACCTACCTCTCTTGGATCAATGCCAAGTGTCCACCACCAAGCACAAGATGAGATCCCAAGAAGGGGAGCGCACCATCTAGGGTTTCAAACATGGATTGATGAGGTGGATGGGATATGAAGTGTGGGGATCAAGCAAAGAGGGACGTGGTAGGCTAGGAAGGGCGTGCCAATAGATGGAGGGGGCCCCAACTCATTAAAAACGATTTTCCTAGGGTTTCCACATGAAGGGGGGCGTAACTTTCCCTAGGGGGGCGCACCATCTAGCGTTTTGGCTAGGAATGGAGTGGAATAAACGAGAGAGAGAGAGAGAGAGTGGGGCTAGGCTAGAAGGTGACGTGGAGGGTAAGGGAAGGCGTACCACATGGAAGAGGGGTCTACCATCCCTTGCAAAATTAAATTACAACGTTTCACCAACAAGGGGGGCGTAACTCCTCTAGGGGGCGTGAGGGTTGAAGTAGGTAAGTGGGTGAAGGGTTATTAAAAGGTTGGAAAAGGTTGGGTTGGGTAGGTTTAGGTTAGGAAACATCTCTCTTGTCTTTTTCCATCTTTACATCGCCCTTTTAACTCATTATTACAAAAATTACATTTTTGCTATGTCATGACCTAGCAATTAAAATCGTTGTTTTTTACTAACTGAGACTCCTGGTGAACAAACACATAGCAAAAGTTGTCTGACTGAGCTGAAACTTGGTCCAAGGGTGTAGGGGGTCTCATTCCATTTCTTTTGAGCACAAATACCCCTATCAAAAGTCCAAGGACCTAGTTTTTACAATATTTGCTCAAAAATAATAAATTAATTAAATAATTAAACCTCCAAACTTAGGGAAATTTAATAAAAAATTAATTAATTAAAAAAAACTAATCTAGACTCAATGGAATTCCGCGAGACTTTCTAAGAAGTCTTACATAGTCATTTAGATCATCCCTAAACAATAGTTACCAGAGGATAAGCCCATTAGAACGCCCTTCACCACTTTGGAGGTATTATTGCAGGTGTGAGGGAAAAACTCAAGGGAAATCAATAAGGCTGAAAAACCCAATTGATAACCTGAGGATAAAAAACCCTCGGTGAAAGGAACTCTCCCAATGAACCCATCCCAAGGTAACTGATCTAACTATGACCAATGCAGACCTATTACATTATTAACCCACACAGGCGTGCGGAAATTCCGTTTACAAAAAGAAGTGTTGGGGCCAAAAATGCCCTGTAGAATCAAATAATCTTCGACAAATGAGCATTTGATGATGCATCTCTTCATGGCACATGGAGTTGACCCCTTAGTTGGATAGGCAATCAACAGGACCAACAGTCCTTAGCAAAGTGTCCCATTTTATTATAGCTATAACATTTAATCTTAGAAACATCAAAGCTTTTACCTTTGAACACACCTTTTAAGTTTTCTCTTCTCTAGAAACCTTTCTAGAAGTTGGATCTCTTTCTTCCCTTGAACTCTGTTGCCAATGTTGTGTGTTCTTCCTTGTAGGTTCACTACTTGTGGCCATGCGACTCTCCTTCTAAAGACAATCATGCCATAATCTCTCAAATGTGGGTTGGATCTCTCTCACACTCACACTAGATAAGAATGTCTCCCGTGATGAAGGTAGTCCATCAAATATGGCCTGCACTAGGACATCATCATCAATTGAGACACCTATAACCAACAACTAATCCCTGATCTGAGCTATCCTAGAAAAAAATGAGACCACTGATTCACCTTTTTGCATCTTCAAATACTTAAGCTTATGTTTAAGCATTCTTTTCTGACTGGGCGCCTTTTTCTCATATAAGTTCACCAAGGTATCGATGCATTCACTAGTAGACATCAACGAACTCATTGTTGGCATAACGCTATCTTTGACTGAGTCAAAGATGATTCGCTTAGCCTTGGCTTGGTTCCTCCAGAAAGTCGCTCTTCCTGCATTTGTGGTCGGTTATTCCACCACCGAAGTCACATATTGGTCTAGTTCTTGTTCCTGCAATATATTCATTACCCAGAGCTTCCACACATTGAAATTGGAAGCTCCCTCTATCCTATCCTCGGCCCTAACAAAAATAGATGAGGATGCCATAAGACTTATGTTGAATATTGATCAAGCTCTTCACGGATCTGTGTAGGCTCTGTTGCTGCAACCAGCTAGCTTCTTACACCCAATGCTTTGATACCATGTTAAATTTTGAGCTTGATATAAGATGTAGATTATTCTTTTTAATTTTCTTTCAACACTTTGATTCCATCTTTCTCAAAATAATCAATACTAAATAATAACAGCAACGTAAATCCAAGCACATGCACATTAACACAACATTTACCTTGGGGAAACCTATACAGGGAGAAAAACCCCAACAAAAGATCTTTCATTTATTAAATAATAATCTTGCAGGAAATACAATGAAACCCTCAGTGGGGTGCTTCAGTAAAACAAAGAGAGAGAGGACGGCTAGAGACCTTTCTTGTGTTGCTTGATAGATCTGAGCAAATACCTGTAGATCTAACTTCCCCAAGGCTTCTTCTCACTTCCTCAACCCAACGCTTGCCCAATTTTTTGCTGGAAACCTGTAGATCTGAGATGGTCGAAACTTCTGCAGTCCTGATCATGGGAGGTTTCGATCATTGGAAGCTCTTATTGAGAGAGATCCTTTTGCATTCAATGCTCCTTAGGGCTACAAGATGGCACTTAACACCCTTCCAGAACTGATCACAAAAACCAGATCGAAACCCTCCAAAATCTTTCGTTGGGTGCTTGAACAAGACTAAGCCGAATTCTTCTTTTTCAAATCTCCTACAAATGATGAATTTTCTTTTGAGCGTTGCAATTTTCTATGATAGTAGATGACAAGACCTTTCTGTTGAGCCCAAGATCAAGCCCCAATGCCTTCCTGAAACCCTTCAATGAATTGATCAAAAGAACTGCTCAAACCCTAAATTGGATGCTTGAGATGGCGGCTAGGTTTTATGTGTGAACTGCAGATCTGAACTTGTGTATATAGTGAATGGCCTTCATTGATCTTTTATGCTTTTTGGGTCTGATCAGATCTAACTTCGTGTTGGGTTATGACCACTTTTTAGAAGCACTAAGGCTTCTTGGGTTAAGTTGACCTCTTAACTATTTTAATAATAATATAACAATATTACATTACAACTTAGGCTTTTTAGCTTTTTAATTCAACATTACATTTGACTTTAGTCTTATAGACTAATTACATCATAAGCAAGCACATTTTACACATCTTGTCACTATCTCTCTTTACACATGGTCCCATCCTGCTTTACATAGCATTATTACATTAATAAAAGAAGATCTTTTCATACCATGTGGTCGTTTGATCCTTTATCATGGTCATATGCTAAAGTGACTCTTAAGAGTGGCCAGCTCTAAGAGGATCACAAGTACCAAAAAGGGTCATCCCACATATCAGTCTCGCTCACAAGACTTTTATGTCCGTCTTGACTTTTGCTTAGACTCTACTTTGACTTTTTCTCATGGCTCTCAAAGCTTGCACCTTGACTTTTGTACTAGGCTAACAAGGCTTTTACTTTCGCAGTGACTTTTGCACTAGACTCACAAGGCTTAGATCTTGACTTTTGTACTAGGCTCACAAGGTTGTTACTTTCGCCCCGACTTTTGCACTAGACTCGCAAGATTAAGTTTTAGCATCACCTTCGTCCTGACTATTGTCTGCCTCACAGAGTTTGTACGTTCACCCTGACTTTTGCCATGACTTCACAAGACGTTTTGATTCTCCAAATCTCCCTCGCTAGCCTCAAGGTGGCCCAATACCTCACATTGGAGAATGACTACCGATGCTGTTAATTTTAACAGGTGTGCCCAAGGTTTCCATCTTCAAGGATATGTTGTCCCAAACCTACCTAACTCCATACCATAGTCTTATACCCAAAAGAGTTATTGCCCTTCTCAACCACAGAACCTACCTAACTCCATACCATAGTCTTATACCCAAAAGAGTTATTGCCCTTCTCAACCACAGAACCCTGAAACTTGCATTTCTAACCCTTGATTATGGGTTGTGTGACCATATTCGCCCTAACCTTGACAATTTGAGACTTGGGTTTTCCCTAGATTTGGCAGATATTCACCTAAGCGAATTTGTAGTGTATCATGCAAAAATAAAATAAGAAGTAAATATTATCTTTACACTGATACCTTGGCTTATTGCTGAAAATTTCTGATGTTTATTGCATCATTTATATACAAGTAAAGTATTCTTGTGTTGAATCTGGTTGATGAAGCGATAGCATTAATCATGCCACTAAACTGTGTGCATAACCAGAGATTTACTTAGTTGCATCGAAAGTGTTTGATGAAATACCACTGTAAATTCTCCGATTTTGTGTGGCAGCCTGCAGGGTTTTTGATTATATTTTTGTTTGATGCATTGCATGTTGAATCTTAATATTGATGTCACTCAACACTGATGCCATTCATTACCGTGCAATCACTTTAAGGCTTTGCTTTAACTTCAAAGTCACAAGTTCACCTCGGGGAGGTCACTCTGTCTAGGTCGTTGTTTCTGGGTGTGTGTGTATTGGTTGTTGTGCAGCACTTGAGGGCTCTAGGCCCTGGTACTCTGCAATTATGGGCTAAGCCAACACTTCACCTTTAGAGTGAGGTGTTGGCTTAGTTGCTTAGTGCACTACCATTAAGGCTTTACTTTAACTTTCAAAATCAAAGCTCCACCTCGGGAGGTCAACTTGATCTTCAGGATTGTTGTTTTGGGAGTGGTAAAATTGGTTGTTAAAAGGCACCCTTGGGGGCTCTGAGCCTTGAGTACCAGGCTAAGCCACCAACACTTTTAGAGTGAGGTGTTGACTTAGTTGGTTAGTGCACCACCTTTAAGACTTTGCTTTAACTTTCAAAGTCACAAGTTCAATTCTCATAATCTCCTATTCGTGATTGTTTCAAGGGTTGGAAAATACACCTACAACCACATCTTTTCTGAGGGGTGAATTGGTCATTTGCTATCAATAACTCTGTTTGAATGATAAAGTATTCATATTTTCCAGCAGAGAGAGATTCAAAATATGTGTCCCTCAGTTGAAAGTACTTCCATGAACATTGTTTATATATTAGAACTGAAGAATGCCATGCATTGAATGCATAACCTGAGGTACTTAAGACTGCATACAAACTGTTCGACAAATTTCATATGTGAAATTTTTGCATCATCATGACAGCCATCAATCCCTTTTATTGCATTTTGGTTTTGGACATATAATTATAAGCTGAAAGTGTTGATCTAATGCCTGAAAATCAAAGTATAACAACAAAATAGAATATACTCTTAAGTCCTGAGTTTGCAACCCAAAGAATTTGAGTTTTGCTTCAGACTGCATATGAACTGTTTGACAAAAAGACCAAGTGAACTCTGCTATATCTTGAAATAGCCTTTCCTGATCTGCTTATTTGTCTCAATTGGAACATAAAGAATGTTACAGAACACCTCGTAGGGAGTCAATTAATCCTCAAGATTGATATTTCTGGTCCATAAAAAAAAGAGAGAAATCTGACTTTGTTGCTTTCAAACAGGGTTTAGTGAGTGGTAAGTTTGTTGTACTGTTGGAAGTATTTCAAAAAAGTTTAACCCCATAAAGCAACATTGTTATAAGCCTGTTAAACCTGGTACCAACGTGAGATTATTGACAGAGACACATGCATACATCATTTCAAGCTTTGTGTGACAGCTTCTATATCATGCTGGTATGCTAATTTCAAGGTTACAGTAGTAGGCTAGAGATTCTGTGTTGCACCTAAAAAAAGGTTATGTTCTCCGTGTGCTTAAAAGAATGATCTAATAATGTTAATTAAGGTATATATGAAAATTCAAGAAGAAACAATACGATCCATAAAGGTAATGCTCATGACAAAACCCTCAGGAATTCATAGTTTAAATTAATACCGTGCTTGCTAGCTGCTTAAAGTTGCATATATTCTTCTTTTCAGGGTGTTTTGTGCTTAAAGGTCAGCCTCACATTTGTCAAGGAATTTTTGTCACAGACTGTAGGAATCATATCATCGTATTGCTCCAAACCAAGTGGTAAAAAGTCCACTTTGCTCCTGCTGCCAAGTCCCCTACAATTCCAAGAAACAACAATCATCATTTACCAACGGGTTTGCTAGATTCCTAGGGTGAAGGCCACTTTGATTCCTTGTACTCCCAGTACCCATTCCATAGTTCTCTAGAGTGTTTTGTTTGCCCAGATCTTTATCTTGATATGTTTGTTGCTCTCGCCTTTCCTTCTGAGGTTTTTGTCCTCTTTTCGGGGGGGATTTTTCTTCCACTATTTCCTCTTCATTGCCCTCATCAGATCTCAAATCATCTAGGACATGGGGGTCCTGAGGATGGGGGACAGTTCCAAAAGAATACAAGACCTGAGAGGGAGAGTGTACCAATTCTTCCTCTTGTTTAGATACAATACTTTCATCTATTGACAGTGAGTTCGAAACAGGATTTTCTTCTAATATCGACATTTCAAAGGAGATACTAGCATTATAGGGAGGAGCTACCATTTCAGAGATGGGGATGTTTTCCCCTTGAGAGAGAATTTCATCCCCGTTTTTACAAGGGTTGAGATCTCTACCCGGAGGTGTGGCATTACTGCTCCAAGGTGGATCGGCTGTGTGGCCATTTTTCTGTGGCTGACTGGAATTTTTCTCGGATCCAAAAGGATTTGAAGGTGATGTTGCTAAGGGTCCTTGCTTTCGCTGTGAGGGAGGGGCAGCCTGACGATTATTGTTCTTTTTTGTCTCAACCTATTACCATTGGTCATCCTTGTCCTGAATTTCTTGTTCTTCAGGGACATCTTGTTACAATTTAGGAAAGTGGTCGTCTTCATAACACACTCAACATTTAAACAAAAGTTGCTCATAATCCACTGGTTGTATGTGTTTCTAGTTATCTAGGGTTAGTTGAATGGCCTCGGGCAATCCTTTCCCCAGATCTACTTCGACACAAATCTATGCACAAGCAAGCATAGAGTCCTTAGGTTCTGCTCGATCAATGTATTTACCGAGGGCATTTCCAAAAGACATCATGATGGCTTGTGAAGAGGAAGGTGTGGAAGGTGCGCCCAAACCGGAACTACTGATGGAATGTCATTTTCTTGGTTGAAATTCGGAGTCCATGTATTGAGATACATCCCTCTAGTACCATAGGAATAGGGCTCATTGTGGAAGATAAGATCCATGTCTTCCTTTGCCTCAAAAAGGAAAGCATAAAAACTTCGGCCACAAAAGTAACGAGTCATCTAGCCCTTGATTAAGGGTTGCCAACTCTTCTAGATCTAGATTGCCATGGCCCTGAGAGAAGGCCATAGCCCTATAAATTGCCTGATTAACCCTCAATCTGTCAATTTCAAGGCCATTTGATAGGAGGTTGAGGGGAATGGGAGATCAGGGGTCTTGTGAAGCTTTTTGACAAAACGGGAGAGAGAAGCTTTGGCTGATTTAACAAGCGAGGCTACCAATGAGTGAAAGGCTTCAATGTCAGAGATGGGTGATCCCACCGACAACCTCAGCCATCGGAGCTAGGGTTTGTCAGAGCATACTCCATGAAAGTGTGGAGAAAATATAAAACCGAGCCTGTCCTTATAGTTTACTAGTTTATTTGAGTTGATTTCAGTTCTTTTTTGGTTGTGTCCCTTAAGACATGCTAAATGTAATGCCAACATTTCATTTTAAATAAAGAAATTATGACATTTTTCTTAAAGATCTAAGACATATTGCATTGTAGCAACAATTCCCCTCGTAGCTTAGTTCCCTACGATATAGTACCATACTATCCATGGCTTTAAGAAATAACGTGTTCATTCATGGTCGTCCTCAAGTATGTGTTTAGAAATGTGACGATAGAACAAAATCTTGCCCAAATGAAGAAGGATGATCAAGAATGACACCAAAATGAAAAGACACATTTCCATGTTTCAAGAATGGAGTTCTAATCTTCTAATCTTGACAAATGGAAAAAGTCCCATCCCCTCTTTCCCTTCTCATTAGTTCGTAGCCCTCATTTTTCTCCTAGTAAGGCAACGACCATATGCACATTATATTATTATAATATGATTTTTACAATGTACCATGTTAATTTACGAAATTATATAATTATTTTTTGATATCTTTGCAAAGAATTATATTCTTTTAGCCAAGAAAACGTATAGATAAAATTTAAATACATCATAGGGAAGGTGAAAGACATTTATGGTCTTCTTGTAGATTTCCTTTGCTACACCACCAAAGCTCGGCAATTTTTTTAAAGATATCTTACTAGTGCAACAACAAGATAGGGATATCTTGCTAGTACATCTTGAAATTTCTTATACCATTGTAACACAAATTATATTCCAGAAAGTTTACTATTATTATAATGAATTCTCAAAATCTGCATTCTCAAATTATAAAGAATGTAATGGGGATCAAATATCCTACAACAACAAAGCTATGAAAAATTACTCAATATATATTGAAAAAATGAAGTAAGTAATAAGGAACAAATATCATATAACAACAATGCTATGAAAAACAAACAGATGAACTGGTGAAAGGCATTGCCATAGTTGTGGAGGTGTAAGGTTAAAATCTCCTTGTCATGTTAAGCGTGGGATAAGGGGTATTCATTTTGCCCCGCTTCTCGACCACAAGAAGAATCCGTTCATGAAATTCACCACCCAAACCACAAAGTGCGATCTCACCCATCACGAACTGCAATTCTAGATGAAATCAGGTTTCTGAATGGACCTAAATGACCGAAATCACAAATTGAACAACAAAAATATGTTATTTGAATTTCACTAATCTTGAAGCCATCAAATTCCTATCACTGAAAAGAGGCAATATGAGTGCCAATTATCAAACCACTGAAGAGACATTTAATGTGGATTGTGCACATAACAATTAAAATCAAATTATTAATAAAAACTGAAAAACAACCCTACAAAATTACTAACAAAAACTTGAAAAACAAACCTTATGTACATGAAAAAGAATAGTAAAAAAAAAATGGGCATTAAATGTACAAAAAGGAAAGACTCTTTTGACTCTATTAGAGTTTTATGTGCCGCTTTTAGCACTAACATGTCAGCTGCAGCGTTTCAATTAGAGGGAACATATGCAAAGTTTCTACGAAACCCTTGAAGTGACTGGTCAAGTGGGAACATATGCAAAGTTTCTAACAAACCCTTGAAGTCACTGGTCAAGAGTGAACATATGCAAAGTTTCTACCCAATCGTTGAAGTCACGGGTTGGGCAGGTGTAACATTTAAACAAGGGAGATTGACATTTTCAAAACTCCGAAGAGAATACATATCACTTCAAAGATCTGAGAATCAAGAAAGTATGTATAATGCTAAACAAATTAAATAACAATCACATAAATTTAACTTATGGTATCTTAAAACTGCTTATACCATTGTAAAAACTCCTTTCCTCCTGTTCCATGTGAACACTGTGAAGACTAATCTAAATTAGCATATCCTTCCTCCCATTCCATAACGAAGACTAATCTGCTGAAGCATATACACCCTCTCTTTATGTCAAAGAAGGTATTGCTAACTTAATGATTCATTAATTATGAGACTGGTATCAAAGAGAATGTTTGTGTCCATAATAACATGGGCAATAAGAGTCTTGGAATTAAATTTATTTCCTTTCTTACCATTGGTGAATTAAATTATTTTTTGACATCTGAAAATATAGTAGTAGAATTTCTGGATGTGAAATCGTCTCAAAGTTTTGAATTTCTGGATTTCAACATTTTGACGCCGTTTCAGACCCAAAAATTGAAGACTCTGAAAATCTACACAACCATTCATGAGTTTTTTTTAAATCAACCAAAAAGAAATTATTCAACTAAATGAAAAAAAGCTGTATAGTCCTAACCCCAATCAACTCCAACTCGGGCCAAGACAAATACAGTTTATCTTGCCTACCAACCCTAGATATAGTTTATCAGGGTACCAACGTGTAAGAGAAATAGTGCTAAGTTACGTCAACTTGACACATTGATACGATGTAAGCCGTACTGCTATGTTAGCGTTGTACTACCAGTAAAGAGGTGCAGTATGGCAATATGGTCTTGCCAGGCTCGGCCATACCCGACGCAATGCCTGCTTGCGGGTTAGATAAAATGTATTTGTCCTCTTCCAATCAACTTCCCCACAAAATATATCCATTAAAAAATGACATGAAAATTATGCAAATTGAGAATAATGTGACCTGGTAGAAAATTTTAAATAAATTGGAATGTACACCCAGATCCGTGCCGTCCCGTTCCATGTTCATTGTAAGCAACTTTTGCCTGTAATATCAAATCTCGGTTTCCGATCGATGGTGGAGGCAGGGGGCTGGAGATATCCTCGCCAAAGAAACGTCCGCCGTCTGAGATTGCAGGCCGGCCGGGGATCCATCTGCCGTTGAGGTACGGCATCATCCGTTTAGTAGAGCCGTCCCTCCGCCGGAAGAGCCCTCGGTCACAGCGTTCAGGTCAGAGATAGGTCGAAAGAGCAGCTCCTCTCTAAGGCCGGGGGTCTGGACTTTCCTCTGCCCTCCCTCGATGCTCTCCTTTTCTTTGCATGTATAGCCGTGGATTGCGTATAACCGCATGTTTGCGCTCCTGTTTGGCATAAATCCAGAGCTTCAAATGCTTTAAATCCCGAAATCCATTTGGTCATCGCAAGAATCTGTCGGGAATTTAAAGCATCTGAAATTCTTGAATTTTGCCACACGATGCTGCTCAACTCCTTAACTGGTCTGATCTGTTGGCGTATATACGCTGCCTCTGCTATTCAGGCTCACGCCACTTGAGTTCGCGAGAATCAAACCCTGGCATAAGGTCTTGTAAATATACAAACCCTGTATATAGAAGGGCGAGGGCAAAGTATTGCCGTTTAGAAATGTGAAAAGGTTATTTATCTATGATAAAAAAAAAAATGTAAAAGGGTTATTAATCATGAAAAGAAAAAAAATAATAATAATGTAAAAAGGTTATTTGTCTATGATAAAAAAATTAAAAAAAAGTATGGGGACAAAAAAAACTAGTGGTAGTTTAAATGTTCTATGAAATTATTGTTTTCTCAATTTTTATTTTTTTTTAGGTGGTTTAGGGTTTTATATCATATTATTTTTGTATTTAGAAATAGATTTTAAACCATTTTATAGAATAATTATACAATGCCATTAATATTATATAATAATTTAAAATATATTTTGATTTTATGGTATATATTTCAATCTATATATTACTAGCAACAATCACTTTTATGTAATAAAAAGTGGTTGATATACACAAATCGACGCCATTTTCTACCTTTTTCAATCAACCACCTTTTATATAAAAGTGGTTGTTGTCAGTTGACCTTGCAGACATGCCTGAAATAACATTAATACATTAATGTATTAATTATTAATAATGCTCTAATGTATTAGTAAAATGGGAAAAAAAACTTTTGAATCCGACTGCGCGCGCGAAGGTAAAGCTCCCGCCTGATTTAGGGTTTGAGTTCAATCGCTTCCATGCCAAGCCAGGGCGGAGGGGAGCCGTCGCCCCCTCCCTCCCCAACCTCGTCCTTCAGGAAGCTGGTCGCAGCTTGCAGGAAGAAAGCTCCCCAGGCAGAAGCGTCAAGTTTTGTAAAGAGACTGGATGATGTTCCAGAGATTAATCTTCCCCCGGAGCAACCAATGAAGGTCGCGCTTTCCCTCTCAGATCGCGGCCTGGTAGGTCAGTTCATGGGCCTCTAGCCCTCAGCTAAATCAACAGATAACTAGATCCAAAGGAATTGGCGGCCGCTAATAACAAACAGTGTAACATGTTACGCGGTTGGAAGAGGATACTTTATCTTCGAATTCATCTCCCAGGAGGATCGAGATCTAATCTTCAGAAATGGACCATACTTCATGGGCACACAGGGGCTCTATCTGAACCGTTGGACTCCAAGCTTCGACCCAGCCTCGGAAGTGCCAAAAGACGTCCCTATCTGGGTCAGACTCCCGAACCTGCCAATACACTGCTGGAACTCCTCATCGTTGCAAGCAATCGGGAATGGACTAGGGCACTATATTGATAGAGTCGATCCAAAAGATCAGTATTCCTATGCAAGGATTTGTGTGGAAGTTGATTTGGAGGTAGGCTTGTCGGAGGCGGTAAAACTAAAGGTAGGAGACTGGCAACATCTACAAAAGATGGATTATGAGCAGCTTCCGTTCAAATATAGAGGATGTCACGAATATGGCCACTTCCAAAGAAACTGCCCAAAAACCCCAAACATAGAGAAAGCAGGAGAGGAAGGTTGGCAGCAACCCCGGAAAGGGAGGTCGAAGCCAAAAGGCCCAAGAAGTGAACAACCAGCTCTCGCTCAAGACAAGCACCCAGGAAACAGAGAGACGACAAACAGCTTCATAGCGCTGGGAAATGAAGGTGAGATGGAGAACCCGCGCAAAGATGCCCAAGAGGAAGAAGAAAGAGGCACTCAAATCCCTAAAGACGGAGAAACCCAAAAGACAACAGAAGAAGTGGAAAAAACCAACTCCCCTCCAAGGAATGGGGCAACTCAAGGCACCGAGGAGGGGGAGATCTCATCAAGGAACGACTCAGAAGGAGTAAGTGAAGCCTGGGACACCCCAAAGAAATCGGGAAGAGGCAGGAAATCCAAAAAACCGGAAAGAGATCAGGAAACCTACAAGGACGTTTTAAAAGGAGCACAACCAACCATCAAGCAACTGATCGGAGTGAGGCAAACCAGGAAGCTAGCTAAGGCCTCCCAAGGGGGCCACTCCCCTCCTCAAGGTAATCAATGAAGTTAACTTCCTGGAACTGTAGGGGTCTAGGTAGCAAAAGGAAGGAAGAAGCTCTCAAGGATATAATCAGAGCATCGAAAACGGACATCCTACTTATCCAGGAAACCAAGATGAGTCAACAGGACTCTATTAAAGTTTCAAAAAACATCTGGAGAAATAGCCAAGGTTTAGTTGAAAACGCCAGAGGCGCGTCAAGAGGGCTCTGCACCCTGTGGAACGCCTCCAAAATAGATCTGATCAGTTCTGACTCATGCATGCATTGGATCTTCTCCCAACTGCTCCGCAAGGAGTCAGGGCATACGGTAAGTCTCTTTAACATCTATGTCCCACAGCATATAGAGGGAAAAAAGAACTGTTGGAAAGCCCTCCTAGACTTCTTAACAAGCAACGAGTTAGAAAATATCATACTAGGAGGGGATCTAAATGTAACTCTGGCCCAAGGAGAGAAGCGAGGGGGATCTATTGTAAGGGACCCAGCTAGGGAATGGGTAGAGGACCTAATCTCAGCATGGGACTTAATGGATATCAAGCCACCCAGGGGACTCTACACCTGGACCAACAAAAGGGTAGGTCCAGGGCATATCGTTGCCCGTCTGGACCGATTCCTTGTCCAAAGTTCTTTCTTGACCCTCGGGCTCATAGCCTCTTCAGAAATCCTCCCTCACAGCACCTCTGACCACAAGCCATTAAGTCTAGAGCTAAAAAATGACCAAGGCAAGGGGCCCATCCCCTTCAGATTTAACCCATCATGGACACAGGACAAAGATTTTTCGCGCACAGTCACCAGCGTATGGACAAGCAGGGTAAATGGCTCCGCGTTTTATGTATGGGAAGAAAAATTGCATAGGCTCAAGGCTGCGCTAAAATCCTGGGCAAAAAAACAATCTGATCCAGCCACCCTGCGCAAAGAAGCCCAAAGGCGTCTGGAGAGTCATCAGCTCGAATTGGAAAATAGGGAGATCACATAGCAGGATCTACTTAAAGAGGACCAACTCCAAAGGCAATGGCACAAGGCCTACAGAGAGGAAGAAGGTTATTGGAGGCAAAAGTCTCGCAGTCTCTGGTTGAAGGAAGGCAACAAAAATACTAGTTATTTTCATAAGCAAGCAGAAGCAAGGAAGCATTATAAGGCAGTGACAAAAATCCAGGTCCAAAACATCACAATCTCCGATCAAGAAGGCATTAGACAGGCAGCTCTTGAAACCTTTGGAACCCTCTACTCAGAAACACAAAGGGAAAACATTGACCCCCAAAGGTACCCCCTTTCCATTGTTCTGAATCTAATAAAAGACGACATCAACCTCAAGCTTGTGGAGGAAGTCACGCAGCAAGAAATAAAAGAGGCGCTAGACCAAATGCCCCCGGATAAGGCCCCTGGACCGGACGGATTTACAACCAGATTCTACCAGCAATGCTGGGAAATAATCAAATCAGATCTCACCAAAATGATAAGGAAATCACAAGCGAGCAGCAAGCTAGGAGGAAGCACAAATTCGGCCTTCCTAGCACTCATCCCGAAAGAGAAAGGAGCGCTCAGCTTTAATCGTTTTAGGCCGATTTCCCTCTGCAACACTAGCTATAAAATCCTCGCCAAGGTTATTGCAAACAGACTGAAAAAAGTTCTTCATCTCATAGTTCCAAAGAACCAGGGAGGCTTCATCAAAGGCAGGCAAATAGCAAACAACATAATCCTTGTGCAAGAAGCTCTTCATTCAAGCATCCGCAGAAAAGATAAAGGTATGATTATTAAACTAGATCTTGCAAATGATTTTGATAGAGTCAATCACAATTTCTTATTTGAGGTAATGAGGAAGTTTGGATTCGACCACTCTTTTGTGAACTGGATTAGAGCCTGCATAGGGTCGCCATGGATAGCCCCCATGGTAAATGGAAAAGTAACAATTTTTTTCCAAGCATCCAGAGGTTTAAGGCAAGGGTGTCCTCTCTTGCCCCTCCTCTATGCAATTCATGCCTCGATTCTAAGCTATCAGCTGGAAAATTCCAGAACCCAAAGTAACCTCCAAGGGCTAAAAATAGCACAAGGCGTGAAGGAAATCAACCATGCGCAGTTTGCGGATGACACCCTGCTGCTAGGAGGGGCAAGCCCATTAGTAGCAAAAAGGTTTAAGGAGGAGCTAGATGCATATGTTGCAGTTTCAGGAAGTGAGATAAGCCAAACAAAAAGCAAGATTTACGGCTGGAACATTACACCCAAAGAAATGCTAGGAATTTCTAGAGTATTAGGGATGGAAGGGCACACCAACTGGGAGGCCTTTTCCTACCTAGGAATTCCTATCTTCAAAGCTGCCCCAAGGGCCTCACAATGGAACCACTTAATAGACAAGCTAAAAAAGAGAATCTCCTCCTGGGGGGCGAATTGGCTAAATCTAGAAGGGAAAGTAGTCCTAATCAAATCTGTCCTGGCCAGCGTGCCCATCTACCAGAACTCATTGCTTCTAGCCCCAAGCTCCACAATCCAAAAAATGGAAGCAATGCAGAGAAGCTTCCTGTGGGAAGGTGGGAAGCAGACATGCAGGAGACTTCACCTAATAAGTTGGGAAAAAATCTCCAAGCCCCTCTTGGAAGGAGGTCTTAACTTCAAAAAAAACCAAGTGCAGAATCTGGCTTTGGGGGCGAAACTACTCTGGCACATTGTCAGTGGTGACCTTGCCTGGAGCAAGGAAGCTCTGTGGAAGAAATATTTCAGAGGTGCAAGGGAGAGATGCATAGAAAACCCCTACAGGGAGACTAAGGGGTCCCCAATCTTCACCCTCTACAAAAAGACCTTGGCTCTTTTCACTCCTCACCTCACCTGGGTGCCGAGAAACGGGAAAAAAATTAAAATTTGGCAGGACTCTATTCTAGGAGACCCACCTCTAGAACTGAGACAGGACCTGCAGCGATTAAAAGATTGGATGGATGGGCAAAATCTAAAGACGCTCTTCGACATCTCAACGCGGCGAAAGGACAAATGCAAGTCGTGGCAAGGATGGGAAGTGGGCAACCTACCTCTGGACTTAGAAGGTGACTGGTGCGTTCTAAAGCTCTGTCTTCAGGGGAAAGCCCCCCTAAAAAAAAAAGGTAAGGACGAGAGAGGCTGGGGAAAGAATGCTCAACCCTACTCTACCTCCTTGGGCTATAATACCTTCCTAAGCATCCCCAACGTCCCACCCAACCCGACCCTCTGGAAATCCATTTGGAGAACTAAATCCATTCCCAAAATCTATCTGTTTCTCTGGACTCTTGGCCATAGCAGCATCCAAACAGGGGAGAACCTCGAAAGGAAAGGTTGGGAGGGCCCCTTCAGGTGTCCCCTGTGTCAACAAGCTGAAGAAACCTCAGATCACCTCCTCCTCAACTGTATTTACTCAAAAGAAGTTTGGAGGCTGGCAATTGGGTTGCAAACTGAATTCCCCCTTCCTCAAGACATCAAGATCCTCCTCCAAAGTTGGGACGCCCTTTACCCTTTCCAAACTCAGAAGCAAAGCTATACCTCAGGGCTTTGGCGTGCAATCCCAAGGTTTATACTATGGGGGCTTTGGTTAGAAAGGAATAACAGAGTTTTCAAAGATAAGAAAAGGAGCGCACCACTAGTGAGCGCAATTATTCAAGCACTCTTTGGCGAATGGGCCAGCTACCATCGTCATCCTCAGTACAACAGAAAGATGGAAGAAAAAGAAGAGCTCTGGCTGGCCCAGTTTAAAATTCAAAAGCAATATGGAAACACATACAACACCATAAATCAAGAGGATTGGGAAATAAGGACAGGGAGGAAGGAGTTCATCAATTGGAAGAACGAAAGGAAGGCCTACATCCTGTCCTTCAATGGGGCCTCAAAGGGGAACCCAGGTCAAGCAGGGGGAGGAGGGACGATTGTAAGCCCCAACGCAGAAGTCATGGTGCGATTCGCCATGGGCCTAGGCATCGCCACCAACAACTACGCAGAAGCAATGGCTTTATGGCAAGGCCTGTGCCAAGCCAACAGGAACGGGATCCAGAATCTGATTATCATAGGAGATTCTCGCATGTTAATTAGTGCCATTATCCGCTCTTCCAAAAGTCAAAGTGCACAGCTTAATAACTTGCTAGACAGAATCCGACTCCTCCTCAGAAGCTTCGACTCCTACAAGTTGTTCCACGTTTTGCGTGAGTTGAATAAGGAAGTGGACGCGGAGGCAAATAGAGGCGCTCTCTTGGCACCAGGAAGCATGAACTTAAATGATCTGTTATCCAAGGTGGACATACCTTGACTCACCTCTTTATCAAGCGCGAGGCTCATGCAAGTGGTAAAGTGGGGGACAGGACCAAATAGACAGCGCCCAGACTCAGCCAATAGAGGGTCGCGTGACAGGACGAATTGGGCAGAGGACGGCCCGAGAAAGATCGGATCTCAGGCAAAGAGGAGACAACAGGACAACCCGACCATGCCTCTTGGGGAAATCAAAGCAAGGCGAAATGATGAAGTCCGGGAGGGCAAGATTAAATCCGAGATGCTTCCTCGGCCCAGGAGCAGTTCTATCCATAGCTGTGCAGAGAGTCCAACTATGAGGAATCAGAGCGCGTGAAACAGGGGAGGAGAGATGGCAGCTAGTTCCAGCAACAACCTCACCATGGAGGAGCGATTGAAGCTCATGGATGCAGCACTGGAGAGCCTGAAGCAGACGCTACAGTTCCAACTCGACTTCTTAGAGAACCTCGACTCGGAGGCAGGCAAGCGAATGGAGCAACTGGAGCAGGATATTTCCACTGTAAAGTTTGGATTCACAGAGGAGCTCAACAAACTGCATCAGGAACTGAAGAACCCAAAGGACGAATTCGAGGATAGGATCGGCCAGCTGGAAGATAAAATGTCCAAGCTGAATATCGAATGGAGGAAGGACCCCAAAGAATAACCAACCTCTCGGTCTGAAGCGTTCTCTTCTCTTCTCAAGTATCTTGACATTTTGTATAGAAGTCAAGGCTTTAAAATAAACCTGTAATGTTAGATGAATCGAAACGCTTCTGGGGGTGAAGGCCCAAACTTAGCATTTCCAGTAGTGCAGCTCAGCTCTTTGCAGGCAGTTGCTCAGTGAAGCTCTGCCATTTTGTAACCGAACAGTGGCTAGTCCACATTTTAATTCAAAACTCTCTAATCGTTTCTGTAAAAAAAAATAATAATAATGCTCTAATGTATTAAATACATTAAAGCATTATTAATACAATAATACATTAGAGCATTATTAATAATTAATACATTATTAAAGCATTATTAATACATTAATACATTTAGTAAAGCATTATTAATGTATTAATACACTAGTAAAGCATTATTAATGTATTAAATACATTAATATATTAAAGCATTATTAATACATTAATACATTAGTAAAGCATTATTAATGTACTAAATACATTAATGTAATGTATTAAAACACTATTAAATACACTAATGTGTTAAAACACTATTAAATACATTAATGTATTAAAACACTATTAATCTATTAATACAGTATTAATAATGTATTAAATGTATTAAAACACTATTAAACATATTAATGTATTAATAAAACACTAACAAATACATTAATATATTAAATACATTAAAACATTATTAATAATTAATATATTAATACATTAGTAGAGCATTATTAATGTATTAATACGTTAATACATTAGTAAAGCATTATTAATACATTTAATGTATTACTACAGTAAATACATTAATGTATTGAATGTTTTATAAATAAAAACATAAATATTAATATTAAAACGTTAATATTACATAATTAATACATTAAAAAAATATCGATACATTATTAAAATATTTATATATTAATAACACATTATAATAATGTATTAACTCATTATTTCATTATTATAAATGTATTAATAAAACATTAACAAATATATTACCTAATACATTATAATAGTATATTAATTCATACTTTAATAATGTATTATTAATATCTTACCTTATTAATGTATTAATACAGTATTAATAATGTATTAATATTAAAGTAATACATTATTATACAATAATAAAGTAATACATTGATAAGGTAATACATGAATAAAACATTAAAAATATATTAAAGTAATAAAAAATACATTAAATTATTATATTAAAACTATTATATTAAAGTAATAAAAAATACATTAAATTATTATATTAAAACTATTATATTAAAGTACTAATACATTAATAAAATATTTATATAATAATAAAGTAATACATTAATTAATAAGATAATGATACATTAATAAAATAACAATACATCAATAGTTTAATAATATATTACCCAAATTAATATATTATAATAATGTATTAGTATTATAATGTTAAAATATTTTATAAATAACATATTTATAGATTATTAATTAATATATTAATAAAGCACTAACAAATACATTAAGTAATAAATTATAATAGTATATTTAGTCATTATTATTGTATTTAAATATCTTATAGTCAATGTATTTATATATTCTTAATTAATAAATTAATGTATTAAAAAATTATTTATACATTATGAAATAATACATTAATAAAGTATTATTAATTAATATATTAATAAAGCATTAAAACATTAAAAAAAAAGTTAATTTATAATACTACATTAATATATTAAAGTAATAAAGTACAAATACATTAATAATACATTATTACATAAATAGAAAACATTGACCATCACCATCACCATGATAATGATGATGGTTTAGAGTGATAGTCTATGCTTCACCATCACGATAGTTAACTCTAATTGATGATG
>SNQJ01S0150783.1:0-23187 GCA_010110895.2 Picea sitchensis
AATTTCCTCTCTTAGGGAAAGGATAAGAGAAGAAATTTGGTGTTGTGCGAGCACAACAAACCCCTCTCTATTGTGGAATCTTAGCCCCTTATCATTTTCATCCCTCTCGTATCGCAACCAAATACTATTATTTCATTAATCATTTCAATGTACCATTTACATAGTTTGGCCCTCAACCATATTAATCAATATGGGATCTTTGCCCCAAACATACCGACTCACCAACCTAAATAACATTTATACAATTAGGTTATAATTAGCAAGGATTAAAATGGGGATGTTACACTGTCTATAGATGCTCTTGTTAGTTGCACCTCTCCTAGGTGACATGCAAACATTTGAGATATGTCACTCAGAGAAAATTTTATAACGTTGACCAATATGATCCAAAGTTCCATGGATTCGATTATGGTAGTTTTTGAACCTTTGGCCCAAGGAATGATTTCCTATCATAATAAGAATTCAATGATGGTTGAAACCTCCTTAGACTGTGGTGGCATGTGAATCAATGGGTCGACGAGATGAATTACATTGTCTCCTTTCATGCAACCCTAGAAATATTCTCTTCCTAATTGCTTTGTAGTAAACACTGCATATCTATGAATTTCATAAAAAAAATTCAAAAACAAATTCTACTAGTATATCAAAATGGTCATTTGATAAATGCACATTATGTCATCATGCATAAATTAAAACCATGATCCAAATTTAATCATTTAAAATGGATCAATTTTAGCAAATTATTTTACCCAAACTATATAAAAAAAATGAAATAATTTAAATGAATGAACATACTACAGACAGCCAAATGTTTGCAAAATAGGATCGCTTCATAGAAAATTCAAATGTGATTGAAAAAAGGTTTGTACACAAATATTGGTCAACGGTTTGTACACAATTGTAGATCGATTGGAAATTCAACGGTTTGAGTTTGGATGCACCTCAAATTTTGTCGAATTGAAAGCAAAAGACAGATAAAACTGTAAACTAAATACATCACGATGATGATCTTCTCAAGTGGACAGACTGACAGAAACTTCTTGTTTTGTCCAAGACGTGTTCACTCATGTAATAAAAAACTATACAAATTTAGAAAATGTTGATTATATTATATGAAGTTAACCATCTTATATTATATTGTATGAAGTTAACCATCTTCTTTCTCATGTAACTATGAAGTTAAGGAGCTATTAGTTAGATTTCTTTCATAAGAAGGTTATAATGGACATTTGTTGATTTTGATTTATTAAAATAATAAATCAAAGGTTATATCTTATATTAGGAATTTTTATATCTTATTTTACGTGATATATCTTATTTTACGTGATCAACAAGTTTATATATCTTATTTTACGTGATAATAATAATAATAAAATACGTGATATCAATAATAATATTTTACGTGATATCAATAATATTAAGATATAATAATAATATTTTACGTGATATCAATAATAATAAGATAATGGAATTTTTATATCTTATTTTACGTGATCAACAAGTTTATATATCTTATTTTACGTGATCAACAACTTATAACTTGTTGATAGTTAACTTTTCTTATTATAAAATGAAATGATAAATTCATACTTAAATTTTTTTTAAGAGTTTTTCTTTTTTCTTTTATAAATTTTTAATTAATTATTGAGTTATTATTCAAGTAGAATGAAAAATATAACTTTAATTATGATATTTTGATCCTTTATTAAAATGAAAACATCCTTAAATTATTTTGACATTTTCATTCACTTAACTCCTTAAATTATTTTGACATTTTCATTTACTTAACATCAAATCTGTATGTATTGTTTTCAAGCAGAAGTGTGATAGAGCTATCAAGATGGGTTTTTAAAAAAAATTGTATGTTATTATAAGAAAATAATAATGGTAACTTTGAAACTTTTGGGGATGGCAACAAATCTCTTTTCTTTACATATTGAGTTTACTGAATATGCTCTATTTTTTTTATATTTATTTTTAGTTAAAAATAGATATTTATTTTTAAAAATAGATATAAATTTTAAATTTTAAATATTTTTATAGGTTTTTTTTTATAATCAAAATTAACAATTTATGCGATGATCAAATTAGTTTTTTATATATATTTTAGGGTTTTGGTAATCATGTGAATATAAAGGCACAACTTTATGAGTTTCAAATATGGTGATATTGTATGGATTCTTTTAATAAGTGATTATGAAAAGAATTAGGTAAATAGGTTTGGTGTTAGAAGTGGGAAGTGTGGAGTTTTACATTTGTAATAAGATTTCATTATCATAAAGTTTATTATCATAGAATTTATTAAGGGTTTTAATAGAGTTGTCGGGTCTTTATATATCAAAATCTAGTTTTAAGTGGATATCATTGACCAAATCCCATTCCATGAACCTTTACCCCAAACCTTGAGGTATCCATGAGACACCTTGACCCATATTTTATTTAAGACTTACTAAATTGTTATCCCAATGGATTTGGGACAAGTGTTAGAGAGTTAGACATTTTCACACCTTTGGTCAAGTTTTTGATCTTATAGAGTTTGTTTGGTGCCTTGAGGAAGTCATGAACGTACTTAAAGTCAAGGTTTGAACTTAGGAGATCAAGAGGTGATGACTCATATGTGCATATTACAAATCCAAGTCCACTCCAATGTTCACCTTAAAGTTGATACCATGGACCATGAGGTGATGGCTCATGTGTTCATATTACACACACAAGTCCACTCCCATGTTCACCTTGAAGTGGATACCATGGACCAAGTTCATTTCCATGAGGTTTTTCCCAACACCTCGAGGTAGCTATGGGACAATAAGTAGGGATTGAACTTATGGCATGACCATGAGGTCGTGACTTGGATGTACATATTACAAACCCCCAAGTTTACATTGATGTTCTCCTCAAGGCTTACCAAATTATTAGTCTCGTGTGCCTAGGACTAGTGGTGGGGAGTAAGGAGCTTCACACACTTGGTCAAGCTTTTAACTTCACGGGATTCATCAAATACCTTAAGGTCATTATGGTATACTTAGATGTAGGGATTGAACTTATGGATTAGGAGGTGATTACATGTTTGCGCAAGATTGAGACTAGGGTTCTCTAAGGTTGCCAACAAAAGGTGTCGTTGTAGTCTAGGTACATGAGCATATTTAGATTTACCTTAACATTAATTAGAGACATGTAGCAGATCCCAAAGATATCCATAAACAATGATCAAATACTTAACCAGACAAGAAAGGAACAATTACGCAACAAAACCATAGATTTACATACATCATATCATATCATTACAACAAGAAATTTTTGGACCCAAACACGTCTTTACATTAGCAGCTCCAACATTTGAAAATCATTATACCATCATAGGTCTCTAATACCATCTCTTGCGCAACAAGATATGACTTCACATAACTCATTACAGACTCAAGATCGTGATGTGAAGGCAACATGACTATCAACAGAGACCATTGTAGTAGCAAGAACAATAGTAAAAACCCCAACCCTTTTCCTGTTACATAGCTCCATATTTATGTCTTTCCCTTGGTCACTTCTTGGATTCTTTATTCCGCTGCTTTTCCTTCTTTTCCCTGCTGGTGCTCGATGCTCTTGGCCTTTTTCACTGTTCGTCCAGTTGGCGCATGGCACTTTTGGCTATCTTTGTTATTGTTGTTATGCTTTCAGTTAGCTCTTCATTCTTCTAATTGTTTTATGTTTCTTCTTCATCTTCATGTTGGCATCGGTCGCTTTCCCCAAAACTTCGACTTGTCCAAAAACGGAGGGCCCAACATTACACATGTGCATATATTATGGACCCAAGTCCACCCCCATATTCTCTTCAAGGTGCATATAATTGAGCAAGTTTTTTTCCCAAAATCCTATACTCAACACATTGACGTAATCGTGGAATCATTTAGAGATAAGAGTTTAACTTATGACATTGAGATGTCACAAAATGAATGCATGTACTAGACACCCTATCCCATCCAATGTTCCCCTAAAGGTTTGCCAAATTCTTAACCCTATCAGCTTAGAGTTAGTGGTGGGGAGCTAAAAGTTCAACAACCTTGATTAAAGTCTCAATCTCAACAGGTATTATCCATCATCTTAAGTCATCTATGTGTGAGACCTGGATTTAAAATTTGAACTTATAACATTAGAAAGTGACGATCCACATATTCACATTATAAATCCAAGCTCAATATTATTTACTAAATTTTATCTCAAAACTTTTTACATGACACTTTAAATTAACTGTAATATAAAGCATAGATAAATTGCTCACTAAATTTATTATTAATAAAAAAAAATGGTGAAAAGAAAAATTACAAATCTACAAATTTTTACTCCTTCCAAAGAACCTCTAAAATACTTTTAGACTCCTTGACCAAAGATTAATTGGCTTATAAACATATTTGAAAATATTGAAGTGGTTGAGTCCAAATAAGATATAACCATGAATAATGGTCTAATCGAGAAACTAAAATAAGAATAGTGATTTAATGGATAAAATAAAATAAGAATAGTGATTTGAGGGAGAAAATAAAATGAAGTAATGTAGGACCATCTATAAAATACTTGAAGCTCGCTTAATGGTCAACGCAATAGTTTGGCCTTTATGGGAATAGGTAGTACATACATTTATTCATTTCATCGACATTGAATAATCTTAAAATAGTTAATCATACAAGAGTGCATGTGGTTTATAATAATTGTCAAATTTATTATTTTTCATATATATAATTTTAATATAATGAATATATTATTGCTTATGACTTATCCCTTGACGTTAGAATTTTCGAAGTTCTGAAACGCAAAATCATGTTTTCCCTAAATAAGGTTTAATATTAAGGTTAATTTGTTTTTAAAATAGGATTAGTGATAATTAAATCGCCTTTCGCATTTTGGGAATTGAGGAAGGCAGTGATTTTTGAAACTCCAGTTTCGAAATCGTCGATATACAACAGCATTAACAAAGGACAAATGAAGATTTTTTCGACACGAAAGCGTATCTCCAGGCGTATCTTTCCATTGAAAGGCATTAATTTTTCGTCGTTTGTGTTTGTACACTCGTTATAACGCGAAATTGAAAGTTAATAAAGTCTTATATTTCGAACTTCATAGTTATCCTTTACATCTGCAGCAAGTCGCGTTTACCTGATTTTATACACACTTTCTTTGTAAACAGGTCTCTGATCCAGCACAGGTATCATGGCACCTAAGAAGGCACCCAAGAAAAGCGAAGAAATTGCAGAAAGCTTGAGTCCAGGCGGAGACGTTATATCTGATACAACATCGCATGCCATCGATTCCATAAAATCCTAGAGGCAGATTTGCGAGAATCTAGATTATGAATTAAAAAATTTCGCTCGTGACGCCGACAACAAGCTTCGAGATATAGCGGAGTCTGAGCTCCACAAAATAGCTACACGACCGCGACTTATGACTTATAATGACATGATCAGTTGGGCCTTAGAGAGAACTGACGTACAGACAACGAGCATTTTGGACAGTCGAGGGGTCATCGTCGGCTCTTTCAAACCAGAACATTTACAAGTAATGTATAAATTATCTCTCAGTCCCAAGTATGTTTATAATAAAGATTTCATGAGTAATTTTAAAAGGAAAGAATGTTTTGAGTCAGACCAAACGTATCCTGACTTAATCAAGGATTGGTGGAGAAATGAGGGAAAATTTAGGGCTGACACCCATGGTATTTACGCCACAGCCTCATTGAATGAGTATATGATTTATGTGGCGATGATGTTATGTAGACTTTTCGGTAAGAAAAGTCCCACCCATTTCCCTGCAGAATGGGTACCTCTTTTGCACGAGGCAGTTGAAGGTTACAACTTCAATTGGGATAAGATTTTATCCGATAACATGGCGAAGGAGGTCATGGACTATCAAACTACAAGATCAGAAGGCCGACCAGTAGCCTTTTATATGTCAGCATACATCATGGATGCTATATGCTTCTCGACTCCTTTCCCTTTGATGAATTGGAGTTGGAATCTGACTTACCTAGAGCCAATTCATGAATATCATTCTAAACTTTGGGAAGAAAACGCCAAGGACTCGTTCTATGAAATTTGTCATTTCATGGTGATACCACTACATCATATGTTGTACGGTTGTGCCCCTCCCCGCATTTCAGAGTTGGTCACAGGAAACCTCAGGGCAGTTGTTGACTGGTTCATAGAGGAGAATTTTTCATACATCAAAGTTTTCGAGTGTTCAATCTCTCCACACGCCCTCCTGAAATTCCTCCTTGACAGACTGGTGTGCGGGGAGGTAGCTCATCAAATAGTAACAGGTGGAATTGGGATAGAACTAAAATCGGCTCAAAAGAAATCTTGGCCAGTTTTTCCCGTTCAGATTGGGAAATTTTCATTGCTCAACTTAAGTCATTCCAAAGTTGAAGCGGTAGCGCTAGAGGAGGTTAAATTGGTAAACCTCGAGCACAGGAAGCATGATCCTTAACACTTAGTGGGAAAACACATGGACCACTGTAATATGAAGGCTTATGAACACGAGAAGTCCCCTCGTGACAACCTGTTCAAAGGGACTAAGACCTATGAGGAAGTGTTAGAAAGATTACAGACACTCACGTCCGACTTGCAAGCCAATTTTCAGACCTTCTAGAAACACAGACGGAGCGGTCTACCCAAAGTGTTGCAAGGTGAAGCAATTACCCCTCCTCTGGAACAAGAAGATACTCCTCCAAGTTTCGGACAAGAAACACAAGGTAAAGTCAATCCTAAAGAATTTCCTCAAGAGACTGAAGGATATTCACAAAATGAAGAGGCCTTACAAACAGAAAATCCATAGATGGAAGCAGAGAGGAGGCCCTGGACACCTCCCGAGTCTAGTAAGTCCACTCCTCCTTCATCACATGTTGTTGATATCATTATACCTGAGGCTATGGGAGAAATAAGGTCTACAGAGCTAGGAAGTCCCATAACTTCCTTAACTCCTTTACAATCCACCTTTGGACTCCCACATTTGGGAGATATATATGTTGGTGACCTCACCCCTATTTCCAGAGATGAGATCCCTCCTTCCAATTATTTTTTCAGCAAGAAGAGGAAGGTTATTGTAAGGCAAGAAATCCAGACACTCAAAACTAGCCTGGATGAAATGAACCAGAGGATACAAGCAAGTCAGGTACAGGTTACTCAACAAAGGGAGCTTGTTAAACAGTTACAGGCTAAATTGAGTTTGACAGAAGGTCGAGTTGTGGAATTAAAGGCTTTTCAAACCCTCTCGTTAGAATCCCATACAAAGATAGAAGCTGAACAACAAAAATTGATATCCAAAATAGAGATCATCCAACATTATTTTCAAGAGGTAAGCAAATCCCTTGATAACATTATTTTACTAGAAAAAGAGGCTAAAGCAGCAAGGAATACCTTTCAGAAAGAAGTCGCATGTTCAGGGAACAGGGAGATGCCGAAATATTTAAAACTTTCTATCGCAGAACAGATAAGAGGAGACATTATGCTCAAGGCATGGGAAACAAACATAGTCAAAAACAAGAAGACAGTCAAAGAAATCAAATATGACTATGAGGGAATCTTTGATTCTTTGTATAATAAAGCATTAGGATTTGAAAGAAACGACTGCTCTGGACTACTAGGGCAGATAAACATTGTGAAACAACAGTTGGACTACAAAGAGAGATTACAGGAGGTTCAAGCAGAAATTTCACAGTTGAGCAAAATCAATACCAACCAGATAGACAGATGGTTGGTACAGACTAATTTAAAGTTGCAAACGATCAGGTTTATCGATAAAATCTTTGGAGACCAGTTTCCAAAGGTAGAAAGAAAGTTTTATCTGTTTGAAACTAAAGATCTCCCGACACCACCCATAATTTTTGTTCATTTTTTGGAGAAGTGTGTTGAATGTATAGCTTCAAAAGAGGGAGAGACTTCAACTAAACAGTGAAGTATCGTTTGAAAACTCATACTATTGAAATGATAGATAAACAAAAGTTAATCATGAAACAGTTAAGGTTGCATTTTTGTAACTATTTTTCTCCAGAAAAGTAGGAGATTGCTAACTATCAAGTATTGATGACCTTGTATAAATACAAGGAGCGAAGACTAAAGGAAGGCTTTTTTATTTCTCTAAAAAAGAATTTTTGATGAAGTAATTTTGAAGAGACTCTAAATTAATAGAAATGCAGATTGAAGATTCCAGATCTTGTCGCTTCTGAGTTATGTGTTTCCGTGTCATATCATCTTTCTTTCATATGTTTAATTGATGAATGCTTGGCTACAATTTAGTACAATCTCTACTGTGGAAATTATTATTCTTGTTATTTAAATCATTTACAGTTTTTCCTATGTTTCTGTTATCAACAGATACAAGACCTGTAGATGTTTAGATTTCAACATCATATACTTCATTAATATTTTTCTCATTTCGTAGTCTTCTGTTACTATGTGAGATTCCTCTGAAATTGATGCCTCACTTTGCTAATAGCTTTATGTTTTTCTTCATATCATGCATGTTTCTTTTCTTTAAAATTTAACTCAGATACAAGAAAAGGCCTACAATTTAGTCATCCTCTCTATTTGGGTGTTGTCATCATTCTCGTTACATTGTGGAATAGAGATAAAAAGCCTAAAAAGAAAACACAAGAATTACATCTTCTTTACTTTTACCCTTCATGACAGTACCAATTGCAAGGCATCCTAATATCGAGCCCGACCTTTCGAATCAAACCAACATCACTCTAAATTTATTTAACACTATCTTACAAACAACAAATAACTGGGTTGAGTTGGAACGTTCACAGGTTGCAATTGAGAGAGATATCAACATTCAAGAAAACTGGGAATTTAGAGAGAGAGAGTTGAGAAACCAACTTTAGTCCTTATCTTTTAAATAGTTGTCTTTTATGTCCTCTTTTCCCCTTTCTTTTCAGATGCCTTGACAGTATACTTTAGAGCCTTAAAGTATAAACTCAGGAACAACATCTTTTTGGCGCCATTGCTGGGGAGCGAAGAAACGAAGTTTATTCCCTGGGAAGAACGACATTGACACTTTCTTTCTTTGATAGTGAACAAAGTTTGAAAACCTTCTAAGGATACCTTTATCTTTCACTTGACAACTCCACATTGTTTAAGTTGGCTCTTAACCAGAAAAACACCAGAAGGAATCCGGACAACAAGCAGATTTCACCTTTCTCCGACCCTGAAAAAATTCTAAAATCAAGAAGATACTTCCGCCAAACTGTCTCATCCACAAATAAAAAATTTCAACCTAATTTTACACAGTCTGACTCTGAAGATCAACATGGTGAATCAAGTATTCCACCCCTTTACGGGAAATGCTCCGCTGATAAAGTCACACCCCCTGAATCAGATTTGGTTCTTCCGGTCTTTAAGACTGAAGCTTTCTCAGCCTTTTCCCACACCGATAGAAAATGAAGATCTGCCTCACTTCCTGTTGCGACCAATTCTCCCTCGCTTCTCGAAGTTCGGTTTCCCACATCTCAAAACTCAACAATTATCCTATATATATTGACTCAACTTCTGTAGATTCTCCTGTATTCTCACCCTATGGTTCTAAAGGAACCAATCCACATTTCCCAAGATCTTCTTTCTAAATTTTCTTCCCCTTCGATAATCAGTTTCTTGAAACCTGTCCTTATAACCCCCAGACTCTAACCATTAAATCCACAATGGTCGTGATCTGAGTAGGTGGGGCTGGAGGTGTTGTCGCAGGTGGACTAGGAGGAGGAGCGGGCGGCCAAGCACCGCCTCTCTAGATATTTTCAAAGGTTGTTGCAAGATACGCCCCTCTCTTCCTACCAGTCCCTCTCCATGATTTACCAAAAAATTACATGAAAAACCTGCCTAAGTTCACGGGAGAAGGAGACTTGACGGCAGCCAAATACATAAAAAATTTCGATCAATTCGCTGACATTCTTGGATTGGAAGATGAAGATGTTTACTCCAGACTCTTGGTTCAAACCTTCGAAGGGTAAGTGAGAACCTGGTTTCGAGGCCTTGCGGTCGGATCCATACCATCATATGATGAACTTGTAAATGCTTTTATCAGACAATGGGGTGAGCGGAAAGACCATCTTTATTATCTGACCGAATTTGGAGCTCTTCGAAAGAAAAACTTTGAATTAGTCCTTGAGTTTACACAACGGTTTAAAAAATTGTACAATAAGATCCCAACCGAGGTCAAAACCTCACAACCTACAATGAAAGTGACTTTCGTTGGAGCCTTTAACCCCGACTTCTCCCTGTTATTAAGGGAGAGAAGATCAGTAGATCTTACCAAGATGCAATATGATGCCCTGGAAATTGAATCTAACATGATGGCATCAGGAAAGCTGAAGACCAAATTCAAGACTGGAAACAAAGAAATCATGAGATATAGGGAGCAAGGAGGACCCTCTGGATCAGGGAGGTCCTTAGAAGATAAAATGGACGATATGGCTAGAATCATCAAAGAACTATCAAACAAAATATCGAGAATGAAACTTGATCAAGCTAAAAATGAACATTACCCTAGAAAGGAGTTCAGGAAGAACCCTAACCCTCAAAACCACCAAAAACAAATTAAGAATGAAGATCAAAAGATCCAAACCCCTTTTAAAAGTGAAAACTTTATAGGAGGACAAGACTTGGAGGATTTCGAGGAGTTAAAAGAGGATATGAACAATCTTGGTGATGACTACCTACAACCTTACATAACAAGACACGATTATGAAAAATCTCTGATTACAAAGTATGGGACCGAGAGTAACAAAAACAACAGTGTTTCTGAAGATTTGACCTATCAGGGAATAGCAGATGGAATAATAGCTGAACTCCACCAAAAATATAACCTGAGACCTAGAAACAAGGTTTCTGCAACCGCACCAGTTAAAAAGATATTGTCAAGGGCTGAAAATGATGAACCAATTTCAAAAAGCACTGAAAAACATACGGAAGGGACCAAGACCGCTAACATACAATCCACTAAAACAAAGACAGTGGAAACGCCACCCTTAAGCATGCAGAAACTAGACACCCATGTTACCTAAAAAAAGGCCCCTCGGCCAAGGAAAGATGAAAAGAAAGGGTTGGAGGTTCAAAGCATGGAAATCGACAAAACAATTGGAAGTTTTAACCTAGAAAATGAAATCAATAAGATCAAAATTCCTATTCCCTTGTCATACTGGCCAAAAACCCGATATACCAAAAACAAATTGCTGAAATGATTAGTTTTTTGGAAAATGAAAGTCAGGCTGTTGTTATAAACTTAGAGGATGAAAATCCTAACACAATTTTTGGCCCACACTTCGAAGGTGTCAGAGACACTGTTTCCCCTTTCTACATCACTTTGATTGTTTTCGACCATCTGCTCCATAACTGCATGTTAGATTATGGGGCCTCTCACAATGTGATGCCTAAAGCAATCATGGACAGACTCGGCCTTGAAATCACCAGGCCTTATGGACATTTATATTATTTCGATTCGAGGAAAGTCAAGTGTATTGGTATGATAAAGGACTTAGTATTAAACCTCGCACAGGTACCTTCAAAAAGTGTTTTAATAGATGTAGTTGTCGCAGATATACCCCCAAAATATGGCATGCTCTTGTCCCGATCTTGGGGTGCTAAACTTGGAGGTTCCCTTCAACTTGATATGCCGTACGCAACAATTCCAGTTTTCAGGGGGCAGTTCACGCGGTTGTACAGGGAAACCAGGTTAGCATTTACGGTTAGTGATCCTCTCAGCCCAAATAATTACCCTGTATATATTGTTGATCAGGATTTAGGTAATTGTATATTATCTATAGATGATGATGTGGATGCATGTATATAAGAAAGTTGTACAGGAAATAAAAAAAGAAAAAGAACAAATAGAACAGGACGTGTATAACACTGGTGTTTGGAAAATGTTTTTTTACGGCGCCTCATCTTATCTTGGAGCTGGGGCTGGAGTAATTTTTGTGGCACCTGATAACCAATTCATTATCCCTTTCTCTTATAGGCTTCAATGGAATATAGACCACACTAATAACGTATGTGATTACGAAGCTCTAGTGTTAGGGTTAGAGGTTGCTAAGAGGATGAAAATTAAAAACTTGGAAGTTTTTGGTGATGCAGAGTTAATCGTGAAACAAGTCAATCGCCAGTACTAGGCCAAGCATCCTAGATTAAGGTCATATCGAAATTGTGTTTGGGACCTAATCAAAAAAAAATTCTCTTATGTTAATATTCACTTCATTCTGAGAGATGAAAATCAACAGGCTTTCAAACTCAAGTATCATATACAAATGAGACATAGAACTTCCATACCAAATAGCATACAACATTGGAATTCTTTGAGGACGATGAACAACTCCGAAAATTTCTATAAACGATAGACGAGTTCGTCGAAACCCATGCTGAAAAAGAGAACCAAAATGATTATATTTGGATCATGCAGAAATGGGAAGACCCCCAAGAGTTCCAGGATAAAATCGCAAATCACTGAATGTTGGTTTTAAAAAATAATTAGATACCCAAGGGCTTGATTCCCTTAGAAAGATTTTTCAGTCATGATGACATCCCTTTGAAGACTACCTTACAGCCTCAGTCGGAAGAAGTCGAAGATTGCAATATAGGTACCAAAGAGAGTCCTAGGTTAGTTAAGGTATCCAGTTACCTGTCCCCCGAATCAAGAATAAATATGTTGAATTGCTTAAAAAATACAAAGATGTTTTTGCCTGGTCCTATGACGAGTTGAGAACTTATGACACGACTATAATGGAACATAAAATCCCATTAAAACCAGGGGTCAAACCTTTTAGGCAGAAACTCAGACAGATTAACCCTATCTTATTACCGGTGATAGAAAAAGAGGTCAAGAAACTCCTGGATGCTAAAATTATAGTCCCACTGAGATATTCTGAGTGGGTTGCTAATTTAGTCCCAATGAGAAAGAAAAATGGCGAGATCAAACTGTGTGTCGACTTCAGAAACCTAAATTGGTCATCATTCAAAGACAATTACCCATTGCCTAAGATGGATCACGTTTTAGAAAAAGTAGTTGGAGCTAACCGAATGTCTATGATTGATGGTTTTTCAGGTTACAATCAGATCGCAATACATCAGGATGATAAAGAAAAAACTGCTTTCACTACCCCTTGGGGTACTTTTATGTACGATAAAATTCCCTTTGGTTTGATGAATGCAGGGGCCACTTTTCAGCGAGCCATGGATATCGCTTGCGTGGGTGAAAGAGATAAATTTGTTGTTATCTATCTTGATGACCTGACCGTGTTCTCAAATCCGATATAGAACATCTAACGCACCTTAAGCAAACCTTTAATAAATGTCGAAAATTTGGTTTGTAACTCAACCCCAAGAAATCTCATTTCGCAATGCAAGAAGGTAAGCTCTTGGGCCATATCATGTCTAAAGAGGGAATCAAAATCGATCCCAAAAGGGTAGAGGCAATAGATACAATAAATTTTCCTAGAAATGTAAAAGAAATTCAGTTTTTAGGAAAAATAAATTTCTTGAGGAGATTCATCCCTAACTTTTCCGAAATTGTGAAATTGATAACAGATATGCTCAAAAAGGACAGTGAAGTGAAATGGAAAAGCGAATCCAAATCCTCCTTTCAACGCATCAAGAAAGTAATAAGTGAAGCACTAGTCTTAGCCAGTCCATATTACACGAAAGAGTTTTTGATTTTTTCTTTTTCTTCGGAACATATTATTGCAGTTGTGTTGTTACAGAAAGACGAAGAAAGTTTTGAGCGGCCTATTGTGTTTTTAGCTTATTAAAAAAAATTAAAGGCGAAAGAAATAAAGGTTTCCTTTTCTGTCGCTTTCCACAAAGTTCTCTTTAAACCTATAATTAATTAAGTTCCTAAACATAATTATCATTCCCTTAATCTTTCGCAATTCGGGTTTTTCCTTCTACCGAAACGCTTTCGAACTCTCAACCATCAAACTCTCAATCCTCACTTTTCCAAAAAAGTTAAAAGGATAATTAATTATTAACCTGTATTAATTAAATCCCTAATACGTGTCTTAGCGCCTCACTAATCTCGTCATAATTTCGCGATCCGGGGATTGCTTATGATTTATCCCCTGACTCTAGGTTCTCCGAAGTTCCAAAACGCGAAATCGCGTTTTTCCTAAACAAGGTTTAAGATTAAGGTTAATTTGTTTTTAAAACAGGATTAGTGATAATTAAACCTCCTTTCGCATTTTGGGAATTGAGGAAGGCGATATTTTTGAAACTCCAGTTTCGAAATCGCCAATATACGATAGCATTAATAAAGGATAAATGAAGATTTTTTCGACACGAAAGCGTATCTCCGGGCATATCTTTCCATTGAAAGGCATTAATTTTTCGTCGTCTGTGTCTGTACACTCGTTATAACACGAAATTGAAAGTTAATAAAGTCTTATACTTTGAACTTCATAGTTATCCTTTACATTTGCAGCAAGTCGCGTTTACCTGGTTTTATACACACTTTCTCTGTAAACATGTCTTTGATCCAGCACAGGTATCATGGCACCTAAGAAGGAACCCAAGAAAAGCGAAGAAAATGCAGAAAGCTCGAGTCCAGACAGAGACGTTATATCTGATACAACACCGCATGCCATCTATTCCATAAAATCATGGAGGTAGATTTTCGAGACTCTAGATTATGAATCAAAAAATTTCCCTCATGACGCCGACAACAAGCTTCGAGATATAGCGGAGTTTGAGCTCCACAAAATAGCTACACGGTCCTGGCTTATGACTTATAATGACATGATTAGTTGGGCCTTAGAGCAAATTGACGTACAGACAAGGAGCATTCTGGACAGCCGAGGGGTCATCGTCAGCTCTTTCAGACCGGAACATTTACAAGTAATGTATAAATTGTCTCCCAGTCCCAAGTATGTTTATAATAAAGATTTCATGAGTAATTTTTAAAGGAAAGAATGTTTTGAGTCAAACCAAACGAATCCTGACTTAATCAAGGATTGGTGGAGAAATGAGGGAAAATTCAGGGCTGACACCCATGGTATTTATGCCACAACCTCATTGAATGATTATATGATTTACGTGGCGATGATGTTATGTAGACTTTTCGGTAAGAAAAGTCCCACCCATTTCCCTGCAAAATGGGTACTTCTTTTGCATGAGGCAGTTGAACGTTACAGCTTCAATTGGGATAAGATTTTATCCGATAACATGGCGAAGGAGGCCATGGACTATCAGACTGCAAGATCGGAAGGTCGACCAGTAGCCTTTTATATGTCGGCATACATCATGGATGTTATATTCTTCTCGACTCCTTTCCCTTTGATGAATTGGAGTTGGAATCTGACTTACCCGGAGCCAATTCACGAATATCATTCTAAACTTTGGGAAGAAAATGACAAGGACTCGTTCTATGAAATTTGTCATTTCGTGGTGATACCGCTACATCAGATGTTGTACGGTTGTGCGCATCCTCGCATTTTAGAATTGGTCACAGGAAACCTCAGAAAAGTTGTTGACTGGTTCATAGAGGAGAATTTTTCATACATCAGAGTTTTCGAGTGTTCAATCCCTCCACACGCCCTCCCGAAATTCCTCCCTGGCAAACTGGTGTACAGGGAGGTAGCTCATCAAATAGTAACAGGTGGAATTGGGATTGAACTAAAATCGGCTCAAAAAAAATCTTGGCCCATTTTTCCCGTTTAGATTGGGAAATTTTCATTGCTCAACTTAGGTCATTCCAAAGTTGAAGCGACATCATTAGAGGAGGTTAAATTGGTAAACCTTGAGCACAGGAAGCATGATCCTTACCAGTTAGTGGGAAAACACATGGCCCACTATAATATGAAGGCTTATGAACACGAGAAGTCCCCTTGTGACAACCTGTTCAAAGTGACTAAGACCTATGAGGAAGTGTTAGAAAGAGTACAGACACTGTCATCCGACTTGCAAGCTAGTTTTCAGACCTTCTAGAAACACAGACGGAGCGGTCTGCCCAAAGTGATGCAAGGTGAAGCAATTACCCCTCCTCGGAAACAAGAATATACTCCTCCAGGTTTCGGACAAGAAACACAAGGTAAACTCAATCCTGAAGAATTTTCTCAGGAGACTGAAGGATCTTCACAAAATGAAGATGCCTTACAAATAGAAAATCTAGAGATGGAAGCAGAGAGGAGGCCCAGGACACCTCCCGAGTCCAGTAAGTCCACTCCTTGTTCATCACTTGTTGTTGATATCATTATACCTGAGGCTATGGGAGAAATAAGGTCTACAGAGCTAAGAAGTCCCATAACTTCCTTAACTCCTTTACAGTCCACCTTTGGACTCCCACAGATGGGAGATATATATGTTGGTGACCTCACCCCTATTTCTAGAGATGAGATCCCTCCTTTCGATTATTTTTTCAGCAAGAAGAGGAAGGCTATTGTAAGGCAAGAAATCTAGTCACTCAAAACTAGCCTGGATGAAATGAACCAGAGGATACAAGCAAATCAGATACAGGTTACTCAACAAAGGGAGCTTGTTAAATAGTTACAGGCTAAATTGAGTTTGACAGACGGTCGGGTCATGGACTTAAAGGCTTTTCAAACCCTCTCGTTAGAAGCCCATACAAAGATATAAGCTGAACAACAACAATTGATATCCAAAATAGAGATCATCCAGCTTTATTTTCAAGAGGTAAGCAAATCCCTTGATAACATTATTTTACAAGAAAAAGATGCTAAAGCAGCAAGGAATACCTTTTAGAAAGCAGTCGCATGTTCAGGGAACAGGGAGATGCCGAAATATTTAAAACTTTCTGTAGCAGAACAGATAAGAGGAAACATTATGCTCAAGGCATGGGAAACAAACATAGTTGAAAACAAGAAGACAATCAAAGAAATCAAAGATGACTGTGAGGGAATCTTTGATTCTTTGGATAAGCAAGCATTAGGATTTGAAAGAAATGACTGCTCTGGACTACTAGGGTAGATAAACATTGTGAAACAGTAGTTGGACTACAAAGAGAGCTTACAGGAGGTTTAGGCAGAAATTTCACAGTTGAGTGAAATCAATACCAACCAGATAGACAAATGGCTGGTACAGCTTAATTTAAAGTTGCAAACGATCAGGTTTGCCGATAAAATATTTGGAGACCAGTTTCCAAAGGTACAAAGAAAGTTTTATTTGTTTGAAACTAAAGATCTCCCGACACCAACCAGAATTTTTGTTCATTTTTTAGGGAAGTGTGTTGAATGTATAGCTTCAAAAGAGGGAGAGACTTCAGCTAAACAGTGAAGTATCGTTTGAAAACTCATACTATTGAAATGATAGATAAACAAAAGTTAATCATGCAACGGTTAAGGTTGCAGTTTTGTAACTATTTTTCTCTAGAAAAGTAGGAGATTGCTAACTATCAAGTATTGATGACCTTGTATAAATACAAGGAGCGAAGACTAAAAGAAGGCTTTTTGATCTCTCTAAAAAAGCATTTTTGACGAAGTAATTTTGAAGAGACTCTAAATTAATAGAAATGCAGATTGAATATTCCAGATCTTGTCACTTCTGAGTTATGTGTTTCCATGTCATCACATCTTTCTTTCATATGTTTAATTGATGAATGCTTGGCTACAATTTAGTACAACCTCTACTATGGAAATTATTATTCTTGTTATTTAAATCATTTACAGTTTTTCCTTTGTATCTGTTATCAACAGATACAGGACCTGTAGATGTTTAGATTTCAACATCATATGCTTCATTAATATTTTTCTCATTTCGTAGTCTTCTATTACTATGTGAGATTCCTCTGAAATTGATGCCTTACTTTGCTAATAGCTTTATGTTTTTCTTCATATCATGCATGTTTCTTTTCTTTAAAATTTAACTCAGATACAAGAAAAGGCCTACAATTTAGTCATCCTATCTATTTGGGTGTTGACATCATTCTCGTTACATTGTGGAATAGAGATAACAAGCCTAAAAAGAAAACACGAGAATTATATCTTATTTACTTTTACCCTTCATGACAGTACCAGTTGCAAGGCAGCCTAATATCGAGCCCGACCTTTTGGATCAAACCAGCATCACTCTAAATTTATTTAACACTATCTTACAAATAGCAAATAACCGGTTTGATTTTGAACGTTCATGGGATGCAATTGAGAGATATATCAACATTCAAGAAAACTGGGAATTTAGACAGAGACAGTTGAGAAACCAACTTTAGTCCTTATCTTTTAAATAGTTGTCTTTTCTGTCATCTTTTCCCCTTTCTTTTCAAATGCCTTGACAGTATACTTTAGATCCTTAAAGTATAAACTCAGGAACAACAGCCTAGATTACCATAAATTAAGCAACAACTTATTCATGACAAGCACTCTATGTGTGTTTCGAATAACATCAATGTAGCTTTAGTTGATTAGCATTGCAATGTTTGGATGGTGTTTCTTGGAGTTCTGTTTAAAAGGAGAAGCCTTGAAACTTGATATCACCATTAAATGTAAATAATTTGCCTCAATTAGTAGACAAAAGTGGTACGAGCAACTGCAAGTCCAATTGTGGGCATTTGGATATGGTGGAAGAGTCCCATGAAGAAATGATATCAATGATGATGAATAAACTATTGTACAATTGTGGTGGAGACATGAACATTTATAACACACTAGAGAAATATATCATAGACATTATTAACGCAAATCCATATTCAGATATTATAAATGTGAGCAAGTTCAAATTTATGGATTTACTACAACGTCATTTATCATTTACTAAACAGATGGGAAGAAATACATTTCAAGCTTTGAATTGATTGGATGGAATTTCCATGAGGACAAAACAGTCAACACAAATGATTGAAAAAAGTGGAAACGATTTCTCATTCATTTGAAGTGTTAAATGTGTCTCCTGTAAGAAGTTGAAACTTGCAACAAAGGATTTTCATCTAGACAACAAGATTGGGATAGGGGGATTTGGCCTTGCCTACAAGGAAATTTTGAATGGTAGCAGTAAATAACCTTTCTGCTAAATCAAATCAAGGTGTTCATGAGTTTTTCACTAAGAGAGCTCTTATCTCTGGCATTGAACATGAAAAACTCATTAAGCTACACGTGTATTGTGTAGAAAAAAATCAATAAATTTTGGTCTATGGCTACTTGGACAACAATAGCATTGTGTAGGCCTTACTTGGTTTAGATAAAACTCCAATAAACCTAGGTTGGCCAACAAGGTCCAAAATTTGTATTGGGATTGCTCGCGATCTTGCGTACCTTCATGTGGAAGTTAAGCCATATATTATCCACAAGGATAGCTAACAATATACTCCTTAACAAACATTTCAATTCTAAGATTGCATATGTTGGTCTAGTTACACTTTTCCTAGATAATATTACTCATATCAATACACATGTTACTTGAATAATTTGGTTATTTGGCTCTAGAATATGCCATGCATGGCTAGTTAACAAAGAATTCAGATGCCTATACTTGTGGAGTAATTATGATTGAAATTCTTAGTGGCAGAAGAAACAAAGACTCAAGTTCGCCATTAGAACAACAATTTATTTTGGAAATGACTTGGCAACTACATGAGGCATTACAATGGCAAGATTGTGAAAAATCATTACCAAAAGCAATACTTCTGGCACTCTCAAACTACATGTTACGGTTTCATGTTGATATTGCAATGTAGAAATTTTCAACTTCAACACTTCAAAAGAGAAATCGAACTATTGATTAGGTTCATCAAATAGTATCAAAATTAACAAATGTACTTCGTGTATTCAGCTAGTTGTCTACAATGACCAAACATCACTCACATTGATTTGATCAGAAGAAAATAGAAATNCTAGGTTGGCCAACAAGGTCCAAAATTTGTATTGGGATTGCTCGCGATCTTGCGTACCTTCATGTGGAAGTTAAGCCATATATTATCCACAAGGATAGCTAACAATATACTCCTTAACAAACATTTCAATTCTAAGATTGCATATGTTGGTCTAGTTACACTTTTCCTAGATAATATTACTCATATCAATACACATGTTACTTGAATAATTTGGTTATTTGGCTCTAGAATATGCCATGCATGGCTAGTTAACAAAGAATTCAGATGCCTATACTTGTGGAGTAATTATGATTGAAATTCTTAGTGGCAGAAGAAACAAAGACTCAAGTTCGCCATTAGAACAACAATTTATTTTGGAAATGACTTGGCAACTACATGAGGCATTACAATGGCAAGATTGTGAAAAATCATTACCAAAAGCAATACTTCTGGCACTCTCAAACTACATGTTACGGTTTCATGTTGATATTGCAATGTAGAAATTTTCAACTTCAACACTTCAAAAGAGAAATCGAACTATTGATTAGGTTCATCAAATAGTATCAAAATTAACAAATGTACTTCGTGTATTCAGCTAGTTGTCTACAATGACCAAACATCACTCACATTGATTTGATCAGAAGAAAATAGAAATAAATGTTGAGTACTATAAGAATTTACTTGATAGTGCCAAAGTTCACATAGTGATATCATATATTGAAGAGTTATGAAACCATCAAAAACTTGAAGTTGCATGTCAACTTATTTCAACTAATGCAACTCACCATAAAGCTAAAGAAGAACAAAAACTGTAGATGGAAAGGAGACAATGAGAACAAACACTACGAGGAGAACATCTTAAAGCGGATTTTTTTACGAAACATGCCCGAAAATTTTTACTTCTTTGTTTATAGTAGAGGTTGTTAGTGGAGGCAGACGACCGAAGGTTTTTGCGGAGGTTCTTTTACCGTTGCACCTTTAAGATCAATACACACCAATGCACGTCCCATATAACTAACACCCCGGTGTTGAAAAAGTTAGGTACAACGTTAACCAATATAAACAAAGAATACATGGTAGTGATCCACTCTAAATAAAGCGCCTCAGTGCACGTCCATGTGATGCCCAGGTGCATATCCTTGTTGGGTGCACCAGGGTAGGGTAAAATAAAATAAAAAATTGTCAAATTAATTTTCCTTATTACACTTCATTCTATGCTTCCAACCTCTTAGGCAAGCATCAATGCTCACTCTCCTTCCACGATTGCCCTGTTTACAGTGCTCTATAGTTTGTTCCATGGCTCTACTAGTAGATTCCACACATTTCCAATTTTTGGAAAATATCACTAATTTTCATTTCTTCTCTATGATGTAACCATGCCTCCTCGGGATAGAAGATACTAGGTAAATTTTTTATTACCTTCTTATTTGCATTTTCATTGGATTAAAATTTGAAATTGGCCTGAAATTTGGTCAGTTTTGGATTTTTTTTTAATTTCACATGGTATGCTTAAACACTTTGTCTCACCACGGACATCAGTGCATATTATGATTTTATAGCAAGAACTTTCATTGGTTCATATACAATTAAAAACTATATCTGTGTTATTCACAAATCGACACCGTGCCAAATTTTGAAAAATAAGCATAGTGGTGTGTCTTCCTGAATGCCCTATTACTGATGTGTTATAAAAATACAATGCACCACTAAACAAAACGTCGGTGCTCCAAGAAACATGGAGCATTAGTGCATTCACATTAAATAACTGTAACGCCTAGTTTTCAACATAAAAAAAGTATCCTAGCAGTGCACCAAAGTCCACCAAATGCACAGGTGTCGTCCAGAGCACGACACCTAGCCAAAAAATTTAACAATTTATTATAGCGATGTGTTTTATGGGACGCCTCATTATTGATGCATTCTAAAATACAATGCACCACACAAAAAATGTTGGTTCTCCAAGAAGCATAGAGCCCTGATGTGTTGTGTTTAACCAACCGCACCGCCTAGTTTCCAACATTAAAATTTTACCCTAGCGAGGAACCTAAGTCTACCAAATGCACCTATGCTATGCACATCACAACACCGAGAAAAATATTTAACAATTTACCATAGTGGTGCGTATTATATAATTCCCCTTTGTCGGTGCGTCCGACAAGATAACGCACCACTAAAGTACATGGCAGTGCTCCAAGGAACATGGAGCATCGGTGTTTTCCCTATAACTAACCACATTGCCTAGTTTCCTACCTAGAAAATTTATCAAACCGGTGCATCCATGTATACGAAACACATTAGTGTCGTGCACAGTACAGTACCGCACCAAATATTTAATACTTAGCATTATGGTGTGTCGTATGGAACGCCCTGTGACCGATGCGTTCTCATACAAAACACACCACCTATTAACCCACATAAAAATTACAAAGAGTGGTGCATATAAGTATAGCAAACACATTGATGTTGTGTTGATGCAGTCACCCTCGATCATGTACTCAACCAATTACAAAACTAGGTTTATGCCCACATAGTGCACAACTACCAGTGTACTAGCGTTAACAGAAATTAACAAATTAAAGAATGCCAAGAGGAATTTACAATCACAGTAAAAGGAAACAAGAGACAACATCATTTAATAGGGACTCAAGATTATTTATTGACAAGACAGAATTTGTCTTTTACAGTCTCATTACATTATTAGACAATCTAGCACAATTTTCATTTTGATTCAATCACTGGGTGTGTGTTCATTGTTCCACATTGTGAACCCAAACCTGGGCATCCCTTCCTCTGATCTATTCTCCCGTAGACATCCCTTCTCTGTTGCCTTACTTTTGTCTCTCTCTTCTTCCCTGTGTGAACTCTCTCAAACCCCTTTCCATTTTCCTTTTTCTCCCCTCATTTCTTAGAAGTCGGACAATTTTTCCACCATTCTACTTCTCAACTATTTCTTTTTCTTCCCCACCAATGTGAGATGGAAGTTGGGAAGTTACAACATTCCAACTTCTCCATTGTTTTCCATCCAATCAAATTCCTCTTGTAATTTGTCCACCAACTTCCACAAAGTTTTCCCAAGATACATGGAGTCATGGAATGGTATAACTACAACACTATAATGGAAGTTGAAACATGCATGGAGTTGTAGCATTGGTGTTGTAGCAACGAGAGTTATAGCGCTAGTGTTGCAGCAATGGGAGTTGTAGCACTGATATTGCAACAACGGGTTTTACAGCACTAGTGTTGTATATTTGTGTTCCAAATACTTAATATATCAAAATAAACCAAAAGTACACACCATGTACACCAATGTCAGCATGGAGCACAACTCCAATATAGATAAGAGAGATAAGCTACACAATAAATCCTTAAAAAATAGAAGAACCTCCTCCAAATATGTAAATACAT
>SNQJ01S0150784.1:5728-17151 GCA_010110895.2 Picea sitchensis
AGTGTGGAGCGGATCGGACGGCTCTGACTGCCAGTAGAGTGGATTACAGCCGTTGGATTGAGGGGAATCTGTACTTTCTGCTAGAACGTGGGAATGGTTTGGATTGCAAGGAATTATAGTTATGTGTTTTGTTTTTTTTCAAGCTAGGTTGAGTTTAGGTGGGGCCAGTCTCAATGTTGGTTGGAAGAATGATTTGGAGTGGAATGCTGTCATTAAGATTGTACAGACTCGATTAAGCCTGGATGTTTTGTGGGACGGTTTAATTTCTCACAAATGTTTCCTATCCTCAATTCCTCCCATGAGATTTGAACATGTAACCCTTATCATGAGATTTGAACCTGTGACCCGATGAGTTTCCCATCCTCAACCCTTTCCATGAAATTTGAACCTGTGACCTAATGAAAACCCTGCCAGGAATTATATAGTTATTTATATCGCCTTTCAACACCTCTCATAAGATTTGAACCTGTGACCTAATGAAAACCCTGCCAGGAATTATATAGTTATTTATGTGGCCTGGAAATGGCGTCAGGGTTGGCTTGGGATGTTGGATCAGATTTTCTGGTTGTAAAATTGAGTATCTCGGGGCTGCCTTGATTGAATTGAATTGTGTTTTGTTCTGCTGAGTTCTAAACAATTGAATTCGGCAGAAGAAAATTCACGGGGAATTTGATCTGGGCTTTATTTTTGGATACCCAGCCTTTTGGTGGACTTGGTTTTTTGGTTTTCGGAATTTTGGGAGTTTTTATCAGAATTGGCTAAAAATTGCAAAACAGTGATTTGATTGAAAGATTTAGTGGTTTCTGTTTTAGGAGATTTTTGCTTTGTTTATTGCGCAAACTGGATAGTACAGGGATAATTTTTAGCGATTTGCCTGTGCACAATTTGGGTGCGTGTGAGGGCCCTGTGGGGTCCGTTTTGGTTGGATTTTTGCTATTCTGCAGTTGAGTCTCTGTGTATTGCAGGGCTTAAAGACAGATTTGGGGAAAATTAGTTTTATTTGGTGTCTTTTATATAAGGTCTCGGAAAACCTTTAAAAAGCGGAGATCTGTGGTAGATTCCCTGTGTTCTTATTTGGGAAGCTCTGACTGAAGCTTACGTAGGCATTCCAAGGACATTTGTCCATTGAATATCTGATCATAAAGTATTCTGCAGCCAAGTTTGGTGGGGTTTTTCAAGTATCTGCAGCCAAGTTTGGTGGGGTTTTTCAAGTATCTGAATAAGGTATTTGTGGAAAGGAGTGGGCTAACTCAGGAGCAATCTTCCCTCCAGAGTTATTTTTCTGGTGGTCAGTTTTTAAATTTTTAGTCAATCCAGAATTTTGATTGATTTTTTGAGTATCTGGGTTGGTTTAAAATGGGGCAAATCCCTGGAATAAGATTCTGAATGAGTTACTTTTTTGACAAGTTTTCAGGTGGCCCGTTTTTTAATTTTCAGTCATTCCAGAATTCTGATTGATTTTCTAAGCATTTGGGTTGGTTTAAAATGGGGTAAAACCCCTGAAGTAAGATTCTGAAATGCATGGAACTTTGATCCATGCAAAACTCAAACTACTCCTGAAAATTTAGCAGGATTCAAGCCCATTTTTTTGTCTGAAAAGCTAAACTGAAAAGCCAATTGATATATATATATATATATATATATCAATTGGGTTTGGTCCTAGTGATTTGTGCTAAGTGGTGTTTTCTCCACCTAGGTTCAATTCTCATTTAACATGTTGAACTCTTAAATGAGTAAGTTATCAAGAAAGCCAAGGCTTCTCTCTCCCTCCAAACATCACCAAATCTAATAACCATGACAATTATATCAATTTAACCTTCTTAGTATATAAACATATGGAAATCCCCAAACATGTTATATAGACATTTTCTACTCCTACAAGTTTAGTTTATGTATAAATTTTCACTAAAAAAATAATAATAGTCAATGCATTACATAGAGTGAAAAAGATCCCTTCTTGCTAAAGGCTCAAAAACATTTGTAAGTCACAAGAGGTGAGTGGGTTGTTAAAAAAGGAACATTGTTTTTAACCCCCACTAGAGTCGTATTCTTCATAAGAAGTGGTTGATGCACTATCCACAAGGAGGTATTGAATCATCCAAAAGCTATTAAAGTTATTCAAGTGGTTGTACAGTGTTCATAGGTCGTGGATGCTCACTATTTAGATAGTAAATAAGCATGCTATTTAAAAAGGAAATATTTATAAATACATTAAAAAAAGTAATTATATTAAGAAGAAAAATAAGATAACAATAAAAAAAATATGGATAAGAAAAAGAATAAAATAACAATAAAGAAAATATGGATACAATTAAGTAAATAAATTACAACGACAAAAGTTGTGCCAAGCACCAAATTACAATAAACAACTAAATTGTAATATTTCATCGTCATTTATTTTTCATAATACTAGAAAAATATCTCATATAAACAAGATTGATCATCCCCACACTAAAATGATGAAATGATAATCCATGAAAGTTAGTAACATTAATAAAATCCTTTTGAGAGGACATGTCATTTACACAACTATAACAAAAGTAGCAATTTACCAACATGAACACCAATAATTATCTAAGAGAATATAACTATATTAGCCAATCCCAAGCACATCAAAAGATATGTGTAGCCCAACAAAAGATCCAACTTTTATGGCAACAAATGACAAAAACAATTTAATCAAACAACACGTCATAATTAACAATATCATTAGAAAATAAAGCACTAATGTGTATGGTTCAATCAATGGCATATGGACATGTGCTTATGTTGACATGTAAGATGATAAAAGTGTCACATGTCGCCTCTATCCACTATTAATAAAAAAAAATGAATGAGCACGATAAGTTGTTGGGATAGACAAATGGAACCATCGCTCTCGTAATTTACAATAGTATTAGACAATAAATCACTAATGTGTATAGTTCAAGTGATGGCATATGGACATGTGCTTATGTTGACGTGTAAGACAAGCATAAAAGTGCCACATGTCACCTCTATCCACTATTCATAAAAAAAATGAACGAGCACAAAATAAGTTATTGGTGTATATAGATGCAACCATGACTTACAAACACATATAAGTTGATTAAATTTGCACAATAACTCATGAGACAAACATAGAAGCACCACAAGATAGCCACTCCAAATTAACCAACTAAAAGGGATGGGTGAGCCTCTCATCGTCATGTTTTTTCTCTAGCTATGTCTTATTAATTCGGGCCTACAACATGTCCATTATATCTGCCATCATTTTAGTCTTTTGAGTGTTGTTTTCTATACTAACTCCAATTTGTCTCTTCTAATCTTTAATTGAAGTTATCTCAAAGTTGATTCCAAATATTTTCCTTTGCATTGCCTGGGCTTCCAATGCATTCCTTCTCTCCCAGTCCTTCCTCCAACCTTCCAACTTTTTGGTATACAAAAAAAAACGATCCTAAGCCTCTTCGACATGCCTCTCACACCTCTAGATGTCTTTGCACAACTATGAGTTCTCAAAGACATTGCATCAATTTAGATGACCATGTGGTTTTGCCATGTTCTCTTGATAACCTTCACAACTAATTGTTGGGCATAGAACTATCACACCAGGATGACTCAGTCTCCCTACATACCACTCAAGCTTCTAAAGAATTGACCATGATACATGTGCATCAGTTCGAGCCCTGTTGATGCAAATAATATGTGGACTCAAGGTAAGGCAAACACAATAGACGGGGACTAGAAACAATCTCTAGGCATGTCAAATTTTAATACCACATTAGAGTTGTTGTCCCATCCTTGCATGGAATAATACGTTTTCCTCCATCGATTTGAATAGCATGAGCGAGGAGTATTGACCTTTAATGGCCCAATACTCACCTTTGGATATGCTTCTACTTGTTCAGATTGCTTATTTCGCATACTTAGGTTTCAAGGATGACGTGTAGTTCATGGGAGATGTTGTATTAAAGATTTTATTAGCTATAGAGTTGAGAGGCCTCAAAACATGAAAAATTCACATTGAGCAAATATCTTTGCTAACCTATCAATGTAAAATTTCTTAAACCCAACCCGGTTTCAGACTCAATAAATTTCCATCATAGTTTAATGCCCAACCCACATTTCATGTACTGCTGAAATGTAAAAGCTATAAACATAAATTTATAACTAAAACATAATGAATCTTTTTACAAAACACTGAATGCAGAAATAAGAAACAAACTCAAAAAATTGACAAAAGAATTTTCAAGCAATGCCCCTGCAAAAGACCCAAAGGGAAAACCAATAGAGAGAGGGATATTTTTATTATTTCTTGAACTCATAGAAGATGATCTTTTACAACAAATTATTCCAACAATAAATAAACAAACTTATCACTTTAACCGTGCCAAGCTACACCTCAAAATCTGTTCCAAAACTACTCCTCGAATTTTGTGCCAGAATTACATACTATTGTATGACTGCTACAAAAATAAATGATTTATAGAACTTCCTCGAAAAGTGTGCACAATTTCCTATAGACGATTGTACGGAACCGTATGGAAATTTCCTAGAAGCAACATGCCTCGAAATGTGTGGAAGAAACTGCCTCAATTTATGTGCATTTAGATTTTTGTACAGATTGTAAATATATGTTGTACGGTCTAGAAATCCGTATTGTACGGATGTATTAAATGTTGGAATGTGCTCCTTGATTTTCATGCCCTTTCTCTTCTTGGAAAGTGCACCCACCTTGTTGCAATATCTCTCTCACTTCTTCAGCTCTCTCTCTCTTGCTCTCTCTCTTCATTCAATGCTCATGAAGAATCGTGCCTCAATCCCTAGAATCCCATTTTTGTTCATCTCAATGGAAATGACCTGAACCTAAGATCTAATGGCTGAGATTAAATCCTTGGCCATCTAGATCTATCGTAGTGATATAAAGTTACTTTATCACAACTTAATTCACTTAAGTCACATTTTCATTAAATATACTCAAAAAGTCCCTTTAACTTTATATCTCATAAAGTTAATGTTCTAAGGATCACTTTCAGACATTCCCCCACATGCTAGACACCAAGCCAATGTGGGAAACACTTATCCGAGGGACAATTTTTAACACTCCCTCTTATCGAGGAAGGTGTTCCTCACCACTCCCAACTTATCTTTGAAGAAGACAAACTTATCTCTCCTCAAAGACTTTGTGAGAATGTATGTTACTTGCCCATCTATGGATATGTAATGAAGCTCAATTGCTCCTCTATGAACATAGTCTCAAGTGAAGTGACATATGATCTCAATGTGTTTTGACCTGTCATGAAAAACCTGATTCTCCGAGAGTTTTATGCAACTCTGATTGTCACAATAAATCATTGCAGGCCTCAATTGTTGACCAAATAAACCAACCAATAACTTGCGAACCCATATGGCCTCACAACTGGCCTGACTGGTTTCCATGTACTCTGCCTCAATAGAACTCAGTGTCACTAACTTTTGTTTCCAACTGAACCATGAAACAACTATCGAACCCAATTTGAAACAACACCCTGAAGTACTTTTACTGTCAATAAAAAATCATGCCCAATCTGAGTCTATGTAGCATGTCAAACTAACTTGATCCCCTCTCACATAGTCCAAACCATAATCTATCGTACCATGTAGATACCCGAGCACATGTTTTTCTACCACCCAATGCATTCTCCTAGGCTCCACCATAAACTGACTGAGAGTGTTGACTACAAAACAAATATATGGCTTGGTGTTGACCAAATACACCAATGAGCATATCAATTGACTATATGTCATGGGATCAACCAACTTGGACTCATAAGCATTAATCTTCTTCCAGTTGATAATCATGGGTGTTGACATGGACCTATAATCAAAATGTCTTCAAAATGTCAACTGCATACTTTCCCTTCCCCCAAAAAATGTGTCTTGGTGCTTGTCAAACCTCCAACCCCAAGAAATAATGCATCGGCCCAATATCTTTCATCTCAAACTCAGAAGCAAGACTTTGCTTGCAATCAACTATAAGTCTCTCTGCCACTGTAATGAAAATATAATCAACATATAGCACAAGAAAAAGAGGATCCTCGCCAACCATAATGTAGTAAAGGTTGGGATCCACCTCACTCTTCTCAAAACCCATATGCTACAAGTAGGTATCCATCCTTGAATACCAAGCTTTGGGAGCTTGCTTCAAACCATATAAGGCATTTTTCAACTTGCACACATGAGAATTTCTCCCATGTACTTCAAATCCCAGTGGTTGTTCAATGTACACTTCCTCTTGTATGAGACCATTCTAAAATGTGGTTTTCATATCCATCTGGTGAATCTTCCAACCCATCTTTTCTACAATGGAGATCACTGCACTAATCGAAGTATATCTAGCAACTGGAGTGAAGGTCTCGTCATAATCGACTCTCTCTACCTGTGAGAACCCTCTAGCCACAAACCGAGCCTTGTACTTCTTAATGCTTCCATCTGCATCATGTTTGATCTTATAGAGCCACATGGAACTCACCACTGACTTCCCCTCAGGTCTCGGAACAACCTCCCACACATCATTCTTCATGATGGAATTGTACTCTTCCACCATGACATCCTTCCAAACCTTTTGTTCTGTTGCCTCCTCAAAAGTGGAAGGCTCGAACTCACTGATGTTTCTCACCATAGCTAAATAGCTACAAAACATGTTTGGCACCTTGCTCTCCCTGACATTCCTCTTGGGATTCCCCACAGATTCCTAAGCTTCCTTCAAGGTCTCTTGAATCCATCTTGGATTCCTCTTCCCTTAAGTCATCTCTTGTGGTGGGGAGTCCTCCTCCACATTCTTATCACCTGAAGATTGTGTACCTGAAGAAGATGTACATGTGGTCGGTTGTGAACCAGTAACCTAGGAACATGTACCATGGGGACCTATAACATATGACCCTGTCACCTGTGAACCTGTCACCCTTGAAACTGATGTTCTTGTACTTTGTGATCCTGCACCCTGTGTTGAAATCACCTTAAGATGGGGAGCTTGTTGCTCCACCTGATCTAAGTCTCATGACCTCCTAAAGGCTCTGTCCTCCTGAAATCTCACATCCTACCTCACAATTGTCTTCCTCAAGGATATAATGTATATACAAAAATGTTTTGAGGTCTCACTATACCCAACTAAAATACCCTTTTTTGTTGTGGGTTCTATCTTTGTCCTCTTCTCTGAAGGGACATGTGAATAAGTCAGACACCCAAAGCTACTAAAGTAGTGAACCTCAGGCTTGTTCCTGGAGAAAGCCTCCTTGGGAGTCTTTTTCCCCAATACTCTGTGTGGAATCTTGTTCTACAAATAAACTGTAGTGGTGTATGCCTCAACCCAAAGAAATAATGGTAGCCATTGATCATGTAGCATGGCTCTTGTAGCCCCAACTGTGGCCATTTTCTTCCTTTCTGCAACCCCATTATGTTGTGGGTTGTAAGAAACTTTCAACTCTCTTTTAATGCCTTCTATTGCACATAAATCATTGAATTCATTGGAGGTATACTCACCCCCATTGTCTGACCTCAACACCTTGATTTTCTTACCTGTTTGGTTCTCCACAAGAGCTTTGAACTCTTGGAACTGCTTGAAGACATGTCCCTTGGTCTTCATGAATAAAATCTAGGTCTTATTGGAGAATTCATTGATAAATGTAACATAGTACTCATATCCATACAAAGAGATAGAAGACATCGAACCACATACATCAGAATGCATCAAATTAAGTATACATGCTACCTTGTTGTCATTGTTTGGAAAAGAAGTCTTGGTGTACTTCCCCATTGCACACATCTTGGTGCTCTATACTAAAATCAGGTACCCTGGTAACAATATCTCTCAATACTCTCAGAGCCCCATGATGCAAGTGGGCCATCCCCCTATTCCATAGCTCACATAAGTCATTGTTGTTTGTACTATGTATCAATGCTCTGGCTAGTTGAGACATAAGATTGTATAGCTTCTCATGCCGAATCCCAATCACTTTGGACAAAGTGATATTGGATCCCTTGGGATGCATGAGTACCTTCCCATCACGGAACACCACCTCATACCCCCTATCCTCAATGGTAGAAATTGATATTAGGTTCTTTTTCAAGCCTGTAACATACAAGACACCTCTCACTAACATGGGTGGTTGTAACTCCCTCTGAAAATATATTGTCCCAATCCCAAATGCCTTAACTATGGAGTCATCACCAAGCACTACCTCAAGATTTACACCCCTCTGCGTAAAATCTATAAATTTATCATGCACATCTATCATCTGGTGGGAGGCTCCGCTATCAATATAACACACATTGGTAGATGTTGCACTAGTGGAAAGAAAAACCAATAAATAAAACTCATTCTCGAACTTAGTGGAAAACTCATCCACTTCCACTGAAGCGACAACCTAATTACTTTTCTTGTTATGACATTGACCTGCATAGTGCCCCATCTTATGGCATGCAAATCACTTTAACTTTGCTCATGTTTGTTTTCCCTTCACCCCTTTGCTTGGCCCCACCCTTGGAAACTTTCTTGGACTTTTTCTTGCTCTTTATTGCAAGAGCAACATTCTCTTCATCATCCCCATCATGTTGGCCTGTATTTTTGGGATCACGTCTTATTTCCTCTTGAGAGAAATCATCCCACAACCTCTCCCAACTAGGCATATGTTCACTTGCTACAATCCCATCAACAAAGACTTCCCACTTCTTGGGAAAACCACCCAAAGTTGTTATAACCAACTCTGAACCCTATATAGTCTCACCCACTGCTGCCAACTCATCTATCACCTGTGTGATCTTGGTAAGGTATGATGAAACTGTGTTGGTTTTAGTCATTTGGTGTTTCTCAGTTTTTCCCTCAACACCATCTTCCAGTTTTCATTGGGGTTTTGATAAATCTTGGTTAAATCTTCCCACATATCAAACACATTATTTTTCTCTGTAATATGTGAAATGAGGTGATCTTTAATGACATCTAGTATTATTCTCTTGACCTTAACATTCTTCTTGATATATTCAACCAACAATGTTGCATCGGTAGGAATGGTAATTGCCTTCTCAACAATATCCCACAGCTCAGATTCCTCCAACAACAAAGCAATCCTCTACCTCCATGGACTAAATTTTTCATCCCCATTCAACCTATCTTCAACCCTCAAACCTGTAGCCATGAGACCTTACTCAACCAACAACTAAGTCCAACTCTCTTTTGGTTAAGTATTGCTCTTCCTCTACAAAACCCTTGTGACTAACTATTGTTTTATATTTGTTGTTATGTTTCCCTTCTTGCTCTTTTTGTTTCTTTGATACCATGTAAAATCTATCAGACCCAACCCGGTTTCAATCTCAATAAATTTTCATCACAGTTTAATTCCCAACCCACATTTCATTTACTGCTGAAATGTAAAAGTTATAAACAAAAATTTATAACTCAAACACAATGAATCTTTTTACAAAAGACTTAATGTGGAATTAGGAAATAAACTCACAAAATTAACACAAGAATTTTTTATCAATGCCCATGGAAAACCCCAGAAGGGAAAACCAGTAGAGAGAAGGAGATTTTTATTATTTCTTGAGCTCACATAAGATTATATTTTACAACAAATTATTCCAGCAATAAATATACAAACTTATCTCTTTAACCATGCCAAGATACACCTCAAAATTTGTTCCAAAATTGCTCCTCGAATTGTGTGCTAGAATTTTGTATTGTTGTATAGTTTCTACAATAATAAATGATGTACGAAACCACCTCGAAAAGTGTGCACGATTTCCTATAGATGAGTATATGGAATTGTATGAAAAATTCCCAATAGCAATGTGCCTTGAAATGTGTGCAAGCAACTGCCTCGATTTTTGTGCATTTCGATTGTTGTATGGATTGTAAATATTTGTTACGATCCATAAATCCAATCTATACGGATGCATTAAATGTTGGAATATGCTCCTCGATTTTTGTACCCTTTCTCTTCTTGGAAAGTGCACCCACCTTGCTGCAATATCTCTATCACTTCTTCATCTCTCTCTCTTCATTCAATGCTCATGAATAATGGTGCCTCAATCCCTATATTCCCCTTTTTGTTCATCTCAATGAAAATGACCTAAACCTAAGATCTAATGGATAAGATTAAATCATAGGCCATCTAGATATATGGTTGTGATATAAAGTTACTTTATCACAACTTAAGTCACTTAAGTCACCTTTTCATTAAATATACTCAAAAACTCATTTTAACTTTATATCTCATAAAGTTAATGTTCTAAGGATCACTTTCGTACATTCCCCCACATGCTAGACACCAAGCCTATGTGGGAAACACTTGTTTGAGGTACAATTTTTAACACTCCCTCTTACTAAGGATATGTACTACCTTCTCATCTGTGGATATGTACTGAATCTCAATTGCCCCTCTTTGAACATAGTCTCGGATGAAGTGATATCTGATCTCAATGTGTTTTGACCTATCATATAAAAATAGATTCTCTGAGAGTTTTATGCAACTCTAATTGTCACAGTAAATCATTGTAGGCCTCAACTACTGACCAAATAACCAACCAATAACATGCGAAGCCATATGGCCTCACAACTAGGTTGATTGGATGCCATGTACTTTGCTTCAGCAGAACTCCATGCCACTAACTTTTGTTTTCGACTTAACCATGACACAACTGCCAAACCCAATCTGAAACAAGTACACCCTGAAGTACTTTTCCTGTCAACAACACAGACTCATACACATCCCTCCCAATATGAGTCTGTGTAGCCTATCAAACTGACTCCATCCCCTCTCACATAGTCCAAACCATAATCTACAGTACCTTGTATGTAGATTTTAACCTTGTACAATATTTTATTGCAAACATATTTTCAATAAAAGAACAAAAAATATACAATGACAAATACACACATTACACTGAGATTTTTCCCCGGGAAAACCAACATATTCTATATTCATTCATGGTGATACATTGTTTACAATACAATATACATATATGAGCCAGCGACATCCAAAACCCTAACCCAATGACCTGGATTAGTCAACAACCCTAATTCCTTAATCGGAAATAGAAAACCATCGTCGAAAAACCATGTGCCAAAAAACCACCCAACAATAGACACAAAAATCGAGGTGACACGAAAAAAGAGGTAAAAATGTGACATGTTTCCCAAGGCAAAAAAAATTCTCGGGGGCGCTACCCTCAAACCCCCTTGCGCGCTCGGCGCAATGTAGTGGACACTAGAACTAACGATGCAAATAATATAACACGTACCCTGCATTCTCCCACCTTTTGTTTTCTTTGCATACAGGGGGTTACAGGGTTACATAGTCAACAATGCCCATGGATCCTCCACACCAAGAGAACTTCTCAGTGCTCAAAGATTTTATTAATGACTCTACAACATTCTTTAAAGTGTCCACCTTCATCAACAACACTTT
>SNQJ01S0150785.1:5401-28588 GCA_010110895.2 Picea sitchensis
ATGAAGATGAGAAATTTGCCAGGTCCAAGAAGGTTCAGAGTCTAGCATATACAACAGTGGTGGAGTTGTTGAGATCAGTCTCCAAGTGGGATATTGTTGGTTGTGGAGCCTGGTTATCTTCTTGATTTAGAGGTCTTTTACTTTCAGCCGTGTTTATACCTCATGAAGTATTTACACCCCAGAAGTATGTACACTCTTCCACGTGGGGGAGTGCAGAGGGGGGGTACCCCCTATGCGGGGTCTGGGGGGGCTATCTCCTCGACTGGGGGGTCTGGGGGCAAGAGGGCCCCCAGCGAGGGTTTGGGGGCAAAGCCCCCGAAGGAAAAATTGCCTTGTAAAAGTATATTGTAATTTCATTGTAAATCTGGACTGTTCATTATAAGGTCGCATATCTAATGGTAGAAATTATGTTAGGGTTTTTTTTCCCTAGAAGGCAACCCTCTTTTATGAGGGAAGTGTATTGCGGCTATGTATGATGGCGAATATTGTATTCTGAGATAGGATACTGTAAGAGAAAGAAGAGGAAGTTACAACGGGTTTTGCTGTAGGTTGTATCCCTTCATATGCTGGATAATAATAAAGGAAGGACCTGGTAATTTCTCTGGTGGACGTAGCCCACACTGGGTGAACCACGTAAATTTGTGTCTCTATTGTATTGTGTATCTTCTGTGTTTTGTTTCCACATTTGTTTTATTTTATTGCTCCACGGTCCTGTTTTTCTAACACTTTTTTAGGCCTGAGGGACTAAATTTTCGAAAAAGGAACAGTCTCCTTGGTTTTGGTTTATCTCTTTTTCGGGCCTTGGAGATTACTTACGAAAAATGAACCTCCTCGAAGTCCATAGTTAAGCTCTTTTCAGACTCCCTAAATATGAAAGTATTGTCGAGTGACCTTGTCCCTTTCACACTCATTAAATTGGTCCAGAAGAACATCTACTTGGCATAATTTTAACCTTTTTCCAGCTAGTAGATTATTCAAGAAAAATGTACGCATCGGGAGATTCATCTCTCCGAGAGAGTTCTCCTCAGTTATATTTTAAACTTTTTTGGGCTAAGGAGACTAAACCTAGAAAAATGATGTGAGTCCATAGTTAATCTCTTTTTAGACTCCTTAAAATTGAAAAGATAGCCGAGTGATCTTGTCTTTGTCACACTCATTAAAACGGTTTTGAAAAGACGTCCTTTTGATGCAAGTTTAACCATTTTTAGAGACAATTGGACTAATTACAAAAAAAGGTACTCCCTGGAGTCTTCTTTTTGCTTTTTTTTTTCAGACTCTCTAAATGTTAAAAAACCACCGATCTTACCTTATCTAGGCTCATAAAAAATCACATGGAAGGAGTCTTGTTGTTTCATGCTTAATCACATTGCGGGTCTCATATTTACATCTTTGGCCTAATGCCGACTCCATGTAACTCTCAACTAAACCTTTAAATCATTCCTTATATTCAAGCCTTGCAACACTTTGCCTTTGCGATCTGACACCTTGACCTGTGGAGGAATTTTCCTTGAGTGTCCTTTTCCTGCGCATATCTCCTTGGCTTGAGCATCGGTATGTTTCATGTGCTTGGAACCAATTTTCTTGCTTGCGACAATCATTCCTCCTTTGTAACATAGCATTCTTTTATTATTTTTCAAGCTTGTTAAAAATTTGAAAAAGACAAAAAATTCAAATATTCCAAAAAGAGGGGACGGGAAATATACATTCTTTTTTCGGAAACAGGATAGTTGCCCTTGGAAAAAACACATCCTTTCGTTTGTTCACCAAGCATTGGGATTTAGTATGACCTTAGGAAGTTGTTATCGCTACATATAGTTGTGTCCTCCTCTGTTTTGTTACTCTTCTGAACACATTGAGAGTTTGCGGTGCCTTTTGCATCACAAACTTATGTCAATGTTACGCTACCTGAGCCTGATCATATTTCGTGATTTTTTCCAAGGGAATTTGTATCCAACTTGAGTCGGCCTCTCTTCAGTTTATCTCTGTACTTTCATGATTCAACCATCCCATGAGTCTAGTCAAGTCTAGATTCAAAATCGATGAAGTTTTATGTCTGATGATCGATATCCTCCAGTCTTTCCCCGACGACATGTCGAAGAACTCAGAGTAGTGAGTCTTACACTCCTATTATACTCCTACCTAAGCTGTTGAAGATATTGAAGTTGTTTCTAGAGCTATGAAGTCCTCATCTCTAGCCATATGCATTGATGCTTCTTGAATATGCATATTATATTGTACTTGAATATCATCGATTGATTTTGAGATGTATATCCACTGTGTATTGCTTGCGGCTACACTTTATATAGAAAATTCTGTGACATGGATCTGCAATGTACTTGATTGGTAGCCATGATTAGTTTATCCCGAGCATGGGTATGCCCACCTCGAAGAGATTATTATTGTTTTGAAGATATTGACCTACTGAACGCTGGTCCCGGGCTCAATCGACTCTGTGATTTTCCACTGGTAAATATATTGTAATGTATTTCAACCATCAATTGCTCTTCTGACCTCACACATTAGGGGGAATCTGTTATAGCCCTAAAATTCCCTACCTATGTGTTATCACATGAATTTGTCAAGGGTCGTGATTCTGTGTTGATAATACATGAGTCTGTGTCCTTTCCCATCTCTCTCTCTCTCTCTGTCGCAAGCCAGGTCCTAATTTCTTCCCTTCGAATGGTAAAGTCATTTTCCCTCCTTTGTTTAATGACCCATTTCCCCTTGGTGTCTCATCTAGATAAGTCTCAGCCCGAAGCTCTCTGTTTTTCTCTAAGAATGAACACTCATCAGCCCTTTCATTTCAACTACTGGTCATTCTATTTTCCCAAGCCCACTCCAAGTCTTCCAAGTATTTTTTTATATAGGCAACAACCATGGGCACAAAGAGTAATGCTCAAAGTGATCCATTGTAGAATCGAATCAAGCGAGTGGGCAATTTTAGTTTTCAACGGTGAAGATTCCTTGTGAAGTTCAAATTAGCATCCCTCAGGCATTTGAAAGTATGAAGTTGTGCAAGGCTTAGCACCATGCAAACTCTAGAATCAAAAATCAAGTGTCGCATGTCCTTTCCCAACAGACGGTCACGATTGATTTTGATTTCGATATCTTTGGGACTTCTCCTCTCATTTTTCTCCGAAGTCTGAAGTTCCAAAAGATGGAGACAATTAAGGCCATCGATCCCATTCAATGAGAGTCGTTGATCTTTGCAGTCACATCAACAGGATTCCAAAGTCCTAAAATTCCGAGTCATTGTGGATTGTATATCTAAAGGCCACGTGGCAGCAGATAAGCGAATTTTCAAATTCACGATTCAAAGATTTCGCAAGAGGCAGAGCGCAAACTTTGTGAAGTGCGAAGTTGCAAAGAACTCAGGAGTTGGGCCTCGAGTCATGGGCCCAGGTCATGTGGGAGGTGGACCTGGGAAGATAAGTCAGTCCCAATTGCATATAGTTGACCGACTCAAGTTTCCGAGGAAGCAATCGCAGTCATCAACCGCAAAGCAGGTCCGATCGTTGATCTAGGTAGGGTGGTTTCGCCGATTAGGGTATTGGGATATCTGGAGGCAGGTGTTGTGAAGACATCCTAAGCATGAAGTTATGAAACACCATTTGACATAAAGCGTCGGGTCACATCCTGAGGTCACATTGAATTAAGGCCAAAGACACAAGGCGCTCATCCATTGCTTTGTGTCCAAGGGTCTTAAACACCAAATTTGACGTCGTTTCCACACGAGGTCTAATGCATCCCAGAGTTGGTGGATGGATAAAACTTCAATGGTGGCACTAAAATAGCAGGACTGTCCCAGTCACAGACCTCGATCAGACCAATGGCCCTGAATTCGTATGCTCATTCAACATCATATTTAATCATAGCAGGCGATCACCCCCTGGTTATCTGGCCTATTCTTGATCTCGAGGAAATATCATTAAATGGACACAGGTCGGTAGTTGAAACCTCGACTCACTCCATAAATATAATGCATGGAATCCCCGACGGAAAGATCAAAACTGTCATCTTGAGGAAGATTCACGCATAGTCCGATAGAGGATGTACAAAGGCAACAATCTTTAGACAAGACTGTTGGATCAGGTCACACTTAAAACAGTCGTAAATGGGTCCGAGTATAAATAGCTCAATGTGAGAATTTGTTAAACGGGTCAACAGGTTGAGCAGAGATCCCTATTTTGTAATGTTTTGATGTCAGAGTTGTTCTCTGGTTATGTATCAAATTTGAGACTTTCACATTAATAGAAGTCATCTTCTTTCATTTCTCTATAAAAACTGTACTAAAACACTCGGGCATGGAAGATCCATTTGAGGGTCGTAGTTTTATTGTAATATAGATTTAGTTACAGTAATACTATGACTGTTTTAGTCACCTTCTTTGTTGTCTTATTCCCTCTTAAGATGAAAGGCTCGGGCATGGAGGATCTAGTCGAGTTGGCATAGTTGCATTGTGATGTAGGTTTGATCATTATGTTGTTGTGATTGTGTTCCTGTGACATATTTCAATGTTTGACGCTTGAGTTCAAGAGTGCTCTTGAGCCTGAGTTTTTCTTCACCAAGTTGCTTGAAATCCTGATGCCCATGGCAGAATTTTCCACTTTCTCACTAAGTCTTCCTTCTTCTCTCTCTTAAACTCAATTCAATGACTGAAGTTAATGAGGCCCTCACTTCCTTGTGCATTTCTTGCCCATTTTTTGTGTTAGAATCATTCCTGTACTGAGTTTTGTCCATTTGACCTCCACTCATAAAACCAACATCCACCAAACATTCTAATGGCTATTGGGCTTATCCTCTCACAATTTGAGGGTGACTCTCAGTGCTAAAATTTGTGGCGTCCCTGCTGGGGAACAAATTGAAGAAATTTCCTTGGGATAGAATGACAAATAAATTTTGATTCTGAAGGTGCATCAGAAATAAGTAACTTGAAGATTGTAACTTGCACTTGGTGACTCCATTGTTTCAGTTGTGGCTCCCAAAAGAAGACACATGAGGTCTACTCCACAGCTACCTCTGGCTACACTTGAAGCGNAAATTTTGATTCTGAAGGTGCATCAGAAATAAGTAACTTGAAGATTGTAACTTGCACTTGGTGACTCCATTGTTTCAGTTGTGGCTCCCAAAAGAAGACACATGAGGTCTACTCCACAGCTACCTCTGGCTACACTTGAAGCGGACCCAGAAAATATTATCAGAAAAGGAAAGACCCCTCGAGAAGAGATTTCAGCTATTGTATCTGGGGATTCTGGTATCTTACATCATTCTTATTTAAAAAATCCAGTAGCTGCATCTAGTTCTCCTATTATACCATTTGTTGGAGTTTCCAAAATTTTAAATTTTGGGAGTTTCCCTGTTGAATTCTCTCCTTCTAGACCTCATTTAGAAGAAATTTTTGGCACCCTTGTCTCCCCTGAGATTGTAAAGTGGTTCAGAACTAGAAGCTCTAAAAGTTGTCCCACTTTGTCTTTTCCTCCTCCTCCTCCTATCATAGTCACTACATATAAAGAGGGGGAAACTTATTTTCCCTTGAACCCCACATATTTCTCCTTGAATACTCAACTATTTATGTTCTCCCCTAGAAACATAGTTCCAACCTCGCTTGTCCGAAATCCATCTCCCCTTGTTTCTCCTACAGTCCACATCCTAATGGCAGGTGCTAATCCTCCCAGAAACATAATGGAAGTCATAGTGGCTACTAGGTATGACCCTCTTGTTTTTCCTTAGCTTATGAATCCCCTCCCAACTGGGGATTACCTAAAGTACATTCCCAAGTGTATAGGAGAGGAAGACATAACTACGAAAGAGCACCTTTCAACCTTTTACAGTTATGCAGATAATATAAATATTGAAAATGAATATGTTTGGCTGAGGGTTTTTGTACAGAGCCTGGATGGAGAGGCTAGAAAATGGTTCAAGGGTCTGAATCCTGGATCTATTGGTAGGATTGAAGATCTAGATGATGCATTCTTAAGACAATGGGGGGATAAAAAATACTTCCTTTACTACATGATAGAGTTCAAATCTCTTAAGAGAGAAGAAGGGGAATTTGTCTTAGACTTCTCCAAGAGATTTAATAAGATGTATAATAAGATCCCMAATGAGATTAAGCCTACTGAAACCTCTACCAAGATCGCTTATGCTAGTGCCTTTGAACCCGAGTTTTTCCTCATGCTGAGAGAAAGAAGAGCTAGCTCCTTGGCTCATATGCAAGACACAAACCTTGAAGTAGAATCCAATATATTGGTGGTTGATAAACTTAGGAGTAAGGCTGATAGAGACAGAGGAAAAGGCAGGTCCAAAGATTCAACCTCTAGTCCCTCTACTTTCCACCCTCAAGTGGATGAGTTAGAAAAGCTAGTAAAATCACTTTCTGTAGAAATGGAGATATTAGAATTTGAAGGGAAACAGGGATATAAGACCGCCCAAAGTACTGATAACAAGGGAAATTTTAGAAGAACAAATAATGCTCTTTAGATCATCCTGAGAGATCAAAGAAATAGGGATAGAGATGATCAGAAAATCCAAGCCCCTCTCCAAAACAACTTGGTTACTGATGCATAAGGAGAGGAAGAAGAAGTTGATCCTGAAATCCATTGCATTGGCGACACCCCTTCATCCCCTCATTTAACCCAGTCTACATATGAAGAGTCCCTTATGGATAGCAAACTAAATGAGATGAGCACAGGAGAAAATACCAGTGACAACCCAAATATATATAACCTCAGGTCCAAGAAGAAAGAGGGAAAACCTGATAGTCTTGAGAAACCGACTAGAACAAAGCATCATGTTAATAAGGTGGCTGCTAGCAACAAAGAAAAGGAGACACAGAACCCCCAACCAATAATAAAGAACCCTATCCCATAAGTAAAGGGGATTCTGAAGCCTCCCCCTTCTTTTAGCTTTGAGAATGAAATTCAAAAGTTTAAAATTCCTGTACCTTTCTTGGAGCTAGTTAAGCATGAGGATTTCAAAAGGTACCTCTCCAAAATGCTATAGTTTGAGCCTTCATCTTATCCCATAGATTCAGTCAATATCCAAGATGAAAATCCTGCTATCATACTGGGACCTTTGGTGGAATATAGAGATGACTCATCCCCTCCTTTCTATACTTCATTGAACATCCATGATAAGGTGATGCACAACTGCTTGATGGATTCAGGGGCCTCTCATAATATTATGCCTAATATTGTCATGGAGGAGCTCGGGTTAGAGGTCACAAATACTTATCATGACTTGTACTCGTTTGATTCCACGAAGGTAAAGTGCCTCAGTGTTATTAAAGACTTGGCTATTTCATTGTTTCAGTTGCCAATGAAGAGCATGGTCATGGATATCATGGTGGCTGATGTTCCCCCTAAGTTTGGGATGCTTCTGTCTAGATCTTGGATAAAAATACTAGGGGGAACATTGTAGATGGATATTTCATATGCCAGTATTCCTATGTTTGGAGGTGAAAAAAGAAGGCTTTACAGGGAAGCACAACTTGCTTACATCATCAGTGATGAAGCAAATCCGACCAACCACCCCATTTTTGTAGTAGATACTGATCTGGGAACCAACATGTTACAACTCACTGATGGTCCTCAAGTTCCTATTGTAATCAGAAAGCATCCCATCACCACTTGTGAAGACCCTCCTTCTAATGTCTATGTTTGGATTTTTTTTTTTTATGGAGCCTCTTCCAGGGAAAGTGTTGGGGCTGGGGTAGTTTTCATTTCCCCTACCCAAGAGACAATATCTCTATCTTTTAAGATTGAATTTGAAACAACAAACAATGTGACAGATTATGAATCTCTTGTTTTGGGTTTGAGAGCTACTAAAGGCATGGAGATTGAAGAGATATAAATATTCAGGGATGCTAAGTTAATTGTACAACAGGTCAGAAATCTGTATCAGGCTAAAAACCCCAAGTTAAGGGCCTACAAAAATGAATTCTGGGATCTTGTTGACAATTTCTTCTCGGATTTTAATATCTCTTTCATTCCAAGAGAGGATAACACTATGTAAGATTCATTGGCTGACTCAATAAGTAGTTTCAGGGTCCCTTTACCCCTGAAGCTCAAGTATGAGGTGGAAGTAATATACAAACCCTCTATTCCTAACAATGCCAAGCATTGGAAGGTCTTCGAGGATGATCTTGAGATCAAAAATTTTCTTGAGACCATGGATGAATTCTCTGATTTTCATATTGATCAGGATCAAGATACTGAAGAAAGCCTTCATGCTGATGTTTTTCTTAATAAAATTGTTGACCATCATATTGTCCAGTTGCTGCATAACCATATTCCAAAGGGACTAGTCCCTTTGGAGAGATTATTTGACATAAATGATGTTGTTGTGAAGGTTAAAGGTTCAACCGAAGAGGATGATGTGAATGAATGAAATATAGGAATAGAGGAGGACCCCAGGTATGTCAAGTTGTCTAATAGTCTATCAAAGGAGAAAAGGGTTGAATATGTCAAGCTATTGAGGGAGTTTGCGCATGTTTTTTCTTGGAAATATGAATACTTAAGAACATATGACACAAACATCATGGAACAAAAAATCCATTTGAAAGAATAGGCCAAGCCTTTCAGGCAGAAACTCAGACAAACAAAACCTATGCTGTTTCCTATCATGGAAAGGGAAGTAAAGAAGATGCTAGATGCCCAGATCATCATTCCCTTGAGGTTTTCATAATGGGTAGATAATTTAGTCCCTGTTAGGAAGAAGAATGGAGAAATCAAATTATGTGTTGATTTCAAAAATTTGAACAGGAGATCCAAAAAGGATAACTACCCCTTGCCCAAGATGGAGCACATTTTGCAATGAGTGACTGGTTCATCCATGATGTCTATGATTGATGGCTTCTTTGGCTACAATCAGATCTATGTCCTCCCTGAAGATAGAGAGAAGATAACTTTCACTACTCCTTGGGGCACTTTCATGTATGCTAAAATGCCCTTTGGATTGATGAATGCAGGAGAAACCTTCCAGCGAGCCATGGACATCGCCTTCATTGGGGAAAGGGACAAATTTGTAGTCATCTATCTGGATGACATTACAGTTTTCTCAAGGTATGAAAAAGAGCATTGTCATCATCTGAAGAAAGTATTCTTGAAGTGCAAAAGGTTTGGTCTCTCCCTCAATCCTAAGAAGTCCTTGTTTTCCATGGGAGAGGGTAAATTATTGGGGCATGTTGTGTCAGCTGAAGGGGAAAGGATCAATCCAAAAAGAGTAGAGGCCATGTTACACATTATTTTGGTCATTCTAATGATGATATCATAGACATGTGTTCAGGATCCCAACATGACTTTTTCCTGAGAAGAGAAACTTCTTTCCTCCTCTACAAAGCTACTTTTTAGAAAGGGTATGTAGGCTGCCCATACTACACAGTGCGGAAATCCATCATTTCTGCAGGCTACCCTATAGATATCTCAGAAGATTTCTGCAGGCTGCTATAAAGGCAGGGTGTGGCGACATTCCAAAGGTAAAAGAGGAAAGAGGTTTCACGAAGTTTCTAGAAGGGGAATCTTCTAGAATATGAGGTGGCGTCCGTATGGTTGCGATCCTACTGGTTTCTCTAATTTGGTGGGATAATCCTCATCCTTTTAACCACTTCACCTTATCCTATATAATCATGGGCTTCTTGTGGAAAAGGTTAAGCACAATTGAGCAAGATCAAGCAAAGAATTGGTGAGAGAATAGGCTGAAGATTGTGTGAAGAATCCTATTCTTAGTGATGCTTGAGGCCTCTATTTGTCCATCAAGTTTTTGTGGATTATCTTCATGCGAATTTCAGAGCAAGTGCACGTGTGTGTTGGGATAAAGGACCACTAAAAGGGAACTTGCGACATCAAGACAATTCGGTTGTATCTTCCACTTTTCATTAATATAATACGGTGACACGTCTCTTTCCCATAAAATGATTAGTATTTTATTACATTATTCCTTGATCACATGTTTAGGTTGTCATTGAATTCTACTATTATTTATTTCATGTCAGTTGGTTTGTATTATCGTAGATCTGATTCTACAATAGCACTGGAGTGAAGTAGGGACAAAAAAGATATAAGGAAGCGATTCATAAGGTATGTTACTATTCCTTTTTGGATAGTAAACTCAATGATTGCAACTTAGGGAAGGCGTCTTGTTCCATCTTGTTTTGTTCTAGATCCAGGTGGATCGAGGGGGATTAGTTCATGTCCACATCTATCGATTTACCCAATAACAAAATTGGCGACTCCACTGGGGAGAAACAACTAGTTTGTGGTTTTTTGTTGGCCATTTTCTTTTGACCTATTCTTTTTACTTGATATCAATCTATGAGTCTCTGGGAGACCCATTCACTCTCCCTGGGTTTAAAAGCCCACTTAAATGTTTTTCCTTTTTCCCCAAATTTATTGATTTTTCAAACACGTCTGCACTGCACCTTATAGATAGCCTATGGAAACCATTCATTTCCACACCTTGGTAGTTCCTTCTAGCGTGAGATTTCCACACCCTACATGTTTTTGGCTCACAAAAATCATTCATTTCCACACTATGTTATACTGCTCGCCTGCGGCGGCATTTGAATTTTTTTTTTGTGTTGGATTTTGGCTTCTACTGTGTCCCAGTTTTGGTTAGGTCAGATGGGCAAGGATTTTTAATGCCAGTTCTTGACTTTTACTGATTGTTTTAGCTTGATCTTGATTGGTTTCGAAAATTGAACACCTCTCTTTTGATATTTTTTCAATCTTTGTTTTTGATTTTTATTGAGGATATAATCTCTGGACTTTTGTCTGAGTGCTTGCTCGATCAAACGTCTTGGTTTGGATTTGGATTTGTAGGTTGGTTACATCTTCTGGATTTCCTAATGATCAAAAAAACATTTCTTATTCATATTTGAAGAGACTTTTTCTTATCAATTTTTATTTTTATCTTCATTGAAAGATCGATTTGGGTGTTTGTTGAGTGCTTTATTTTCATTGATTGCTTATCCTTTCTTAGTTACATCTCTGTTTTGGTTTCTTGAAAGGAAAAAATTAAAGTATTTTTAGTCTTCTAAGAAATCATTTATTCAGAAAATATTGGCATTTGAAACATTGAAAGAGAATGAATAGTGAAATTACATTGTTGATGATTGTTTGGTACTACATTCAAAGAAAGGAATTGTACATCGTAGTTTGCATTGTTCCAGAAAAATTATTTCTCCCTATTGTAGATAGAATTCATCAAATGAAAGTTTTCATTATTCATTTTTATTTACACGTTATTGGGTCAAAGTCTCACATCACATCGGTTTCATTCCTATCTCCCTCTTGAGTAACAACAACCTTTAATAATATTGAGAAACTCTAAAATTCAACTAGTAACTTTTTCTAGGGCTCTTTTACACCAACATTAGCTAGGATAACGCTTTGGAATAGGCAATGAGACACACTCTCCAAAGCACAAAACACACAATAGTATCTTGTGATAGGGAGTGTCCAAATCCATTTGCAACATTTTGTCCTGGGAAGCCCTTCTCACACAAGGGTCAAACCTGAGGTCGCATTGAGATTGGCAGAGTCACTCACCCTACTTTGTTGGTCTCAGTGTAGAGATTGCACGTATTATGGGGGTCGCTTGAAGGTATACCCACAATGATGAGTGGAATCCTCTCAAGTTGATTTTAGGCTCGATACCCTGACCTTGCATGTGGATCGAATTGTCGATTGTTCCCCCAAGTATCACTGTTGTTTGTGGTAAATTTAGTAGCCTATATTCTTAGGGTCTTACACAAGGTGACTGTGGAGGGGCAAGTCTCCACGGTACTTGGAATCGACGTTGGCCAGACTCACTCGGGCTCCTTGGAGGGTATACCCACGATTATGTGTGGGAGCTTGCACTAGGGTGTAAGTCTGTTAAGCAGGTCATCAACGTAACTTTTCCACCCTAGCCCATCCCCTTCTTGTCTCGACTTCACGACGTTGGATTTCATCACCAAATAGTGACTTCAGAATAGGAAGGTCTTGTTTTCTTGGTTTTGATTCCTAGATTTTACTTGCGAGTGTTGTTTGTTTACATAGTTGGCCATAGATTTTTTCCATAGATTTTTCAGTTCAACCAACATTGACCCTTCACGTCATTCACGTAGGATGCAAGGACTACCTCTGGAAGAGCTAGAAGTTTCTCAATCCTTACCTCCTAACCCATCAGAGGATTCTCCTCAACAGAGTGAGATCCATGGCCACGTACCTTCACAACCGAAAAGGACCGATTCTCTAGAGAGCTTTCAAATTGTTTCTGACCCTCTAGAGGCTTTCTGCCTACCTCCTGGATACGAGAGATGCATTCTCCGACTTAATTCGTTCGAATAACTTGTTATCGAAACTTCTGGATTACCTCCCGAAATTGTCACTGGCCTTAATGAAGATCCTTATTTGAACACTAACATAGCTCAGACTACAAATTCTAGAAGAAACCCTCCTACCTCAGAGATAGGATTTGAAATACCTACCTCTTCCAAACCTCTCGAAACATCTTACACGTTTACGATACCTTTAGATCACTTTAACAATCCAACATGCTATTATTTTCCCAGTTCATAAGCATTGTCACCTGGTTCCAATTCAACCATCCCTCTTCAGCAGGCCCATTCCACGATGGTCCCCAATACTATGATTATTCCCACCAGGAATATGGTGGCTAGCCAAACACCTATTGGCACACCAATTTTACCTAGTCAGATCCCATCACTTCCTCTTGGGTATAATGCGTTGAATTCTTCTATTCCCGTTCCTACTCAAGTCCCATACGAAAATCCTGGAGTCTTCACTCCTCTTGGGAACAATCCTCTTCCTGGTTTTATTCCAACACTTCCTCAGCCCCTTTCCGAAGGGTCTTATCCACCTCTCACCAGCGGACTTGACCCTAGTGGCATTACTTAGTCTTTCACACCTAATTATCAGATTCTTGTTGGTAGACAATTTAATCCTGGGGGCCAATTTCAACTCTCACTTGGAAGTCAATCCCCAATGGGGACACAACCTCCAGTCGAAGGACAACCTCCACCCACCCCACCCTATGGATAGAACATCCCGACAACTTTAGCCCAGTATTGGAACTTTCTTACCCAGGGAAATACTTAATCGACTGGGGGGAAATAGCCTCAAGTCACCTCTTTCGTACCCCCTGGTATAGGCCAACCTTACCATGGGACCTCAAACTCTAATTGGGGTTCGAATGTTCTGTCTACTATCCCTTTCCAAGGGAACGTACCTAATAAGTACAACACCATGAGCTATTTTCCACCATACCAACAACCAAATCTACCCAGATCTCCGCATTATATGCAAACTTCTTATGGTCCTACTGGTATACCAATGAGACTTCCTCCCCAAAGTCACCAATACCCTCACGTGAATTGATAGTTACCCTTTTTTGCCACTTTGGACCTCCCTGATCTGTCTCAAATTTTGAATGACCCTATCCATCACTCTCCTCATTGGCCTGTCATACTAACCAAACTACCATCCGACATTCCTAAGTTCGATGGTAAACCCAGAGAGGACCCGAACAATCATGTAATGGCTTTCCACCTTTGGTGTTCATCCAACTCTTTGATGGATGACTCCATTCGGTTACATATTTTTCAACGAACTCTCACGGGTTCAACCGTGAAGTGGTATATAGAATTACTATGAGGCTTCTTCATCGATTTCAATACCCTAGCTATGGATTTCCTCACTCACTACCAGTTGCCAATCCGTTATGAAATAGGGACTGATATTTTGAGTTATTTCAAGCAAAGTAAAGCAAATAATATCTCTGATCACATTCATGAGTGGAGACGAATACGACGTCTAATCAAACTCCATATTCCCGATCAGTTATTGGCATAATGGTTCATGAAATCCTTCGTGAATGGCATATCTAAAGAAATTTCTATGGGTGGAGTTGTCACAGAAGAACAAGTGATCAGTCGTGCCCAGTATCTTGATCTTGTTTATTCACAAACGAGTACTCTTTATGAGCTGCTCCCTGATGCACCTCGTCCTTCTACCACAACCACCTCAACAACCCCAACAAATTCTCATGTTGTTGATGGTGTGAAAGGTACTTTCCATGCTCAACCTCAATTTGTGAAGACCTCTCACACCACGCCCAAATCCCATGTTTCTAATGTTCAAACTACTCCGACACCCACCCCTCCCACCGGTAAAACTTCATAAGTGAATGTCGTTTAATCGACTCCTACCGGTAAGAATAAATCTAAAAAAGGGAAGGGTAGGAATAAGGAGGATAAGAATAAAAATCCACAATCCAATAAGACCAAGACACAACCTGCTGAAGATAAGGATAAATGCAAACCTTGCTATCCTTGCCTTATCTATGGTGATGATCACTACACGAAGGATTTTCCGATATGTGTTGAGGTCACAAAGTTCCTCCAAGGGACCCCAAAACCTCCTACACCTTTCGTCTTGTCTCAACCCTTCCCTTCTCAACAATAGGCTCAATTGGTCATCCATGATCAACCTTATTCCTCCACCACCTCCTATGTACTTATGTGTAATGATGATTCAAAGAAGAATGACATCACACTTACCACTCGTGCCAAATATTACCCTTCCTTCAAGGATAAAGTTGATGATATACCACCTTCATTGGTTCAACAATATCCCTCGACTCCACCTTCTAACGGTCCTCTTCATCTTGAATGAACGAACACCAATATAGTCCTTCACCCTCCTCCCAAGGGCGTGCTTCGAAAGTCTGCTTTCAATCCTCATGCGCATGCTGACCAGAACTATAGTATAGTAGAAGATCTGGAACAAGAACCGTCTGTGATGTCAACCCTCGAAGTCCTTCAAAGTTGTCCTACACAATAGAAGTCACTGTTGAAATCTATCAGTGGAATCGACCCTATGGATACAAATTTAATAATCTTTGAATTGGAAGATCACATTCCAAGGTTACCCCCTCAGCTCGCATTTCAAATCCAATTTGTTGTCTCTGATAAGAACAGTTGTAGAATAGTTATTGACGAGGGTGCATCAACGTGTGTCATGTCTATTTCCTGCTGGAAATCCATTGGCTCTCCTCCGTTAACTGAATCACACAACACACTCAAAGCCTTTAATGGCTCTAGATTTAAACCTTACAGTGTCCTCCCGTCATTGCCTATTATGTTAGAAGGAAAAACGATCAATGTTTAAGTTGAGGTCTTTGACGCTTCTCTCGATTACAATATTTTACTTGGCCGTAGCTGGATCGATTCCATGCGTGCAGTCATGTCTACTCTTTTCTGTATCATGTGATTTCCACATAAGGGAAAAGTAGTTACAGTAGACCAACTGGCCTTATTTAACTCCGATACATGTACCAACAATGTACCTTTCATTGCAAAGACACCCCCTGGGTATGAGAATGTCGGTGTGGGTCTACTAAAAGATTCCACTATGATGGGTACTTTTCAAATCCCACCACCCGACGTTCCACCTCCTTTGGTTGCCTCGATTAACATGATATCCACCTCCATCCATGAAAATCCCATGTCTTCTGACCCATGGATAGTACCCACACCCGGGGATTATCTTTGCTATGGCGACCAGAAGCCTTTAAGTCCAGTTGAATCCACCTACCAAGCCATTCAATCGACTGACCCTTCTACTCCCTCTCTCGGTGATTTGTCTCCTGATTCGTTCCACATTATTTTTCCCACCGACGATATGATTATGTCAGTTATGTTGATGGAAGATACCCCTTGGGATGATGGACATCATCGTTCCATTCTCTTTCTTGAACAACACACCATCGAGAGTTATCAACAGATCTCAACTCTGTCGATCGTTGTTGTTATTTCTTCGGTTCCTGAATCCACACACGATGTGTTATATGAAGGGAACTTAAGTAACATTTCACCCACCACCCCCCTCGACATATTCATTAAACCTGGAGTTGTTGAAAATGTCCACATTGGACCTTCTTGTTCCAATGATGAGGTTGTCACATATAAGTCACTTTTTCAAGAATTTCGTGACATCTTTGCATGGAGCTACGAAGAGATGCTCGACATTGACCCCGATATTGTTGTACATGAAATCAAGACGTACCCGGGTGCCAAACCCATCCGGCAGAGACTTCGTCCAGTCCACCCCTGTAAAGTGGCTTCTATTAAGATTGAAGTAGAAAAAATGATTAAAGCTGGCTTTATTTATCCAGTTGCTTTGACTGATTGGGTATCCAATCTAGTTCCGGTTAACAAGAAACAAGGTACAATCCATGTCTATGTTGATTATAGGGATATCAACAAAGCTTGTCCTAAGGATAACTTTCCTACCCCCTTCGTTGACCAAATCGTCGACGATTGCGTCGGAAGTGAAATATTCTCTTTGATGGATGGTTTCTATGGATATAATCAAATCAATATCTTACCCGCAGATCAACACAAAACCGGTTTTATTTGTCCTTGGGGAACTTTTGCCTACCAGAAACTACCCTTCAGTTTAAAGAACGTCGATGCAACGTTTCAACGTGCTATGTCTTATGCTTTCCATGATATTAAGCACATTGTACAACCATATTTAGATGACCTACCAGTTCATTCCATGCATCGTAGTGATCATCCGACCCACCTCCGAGCCATTTTCCTTTTCTGTCGGTTCTATCGTATACGCTTAAACCCACACAAATGTGTCTTTTGTGTGGAGTCCGACCGACTCCTGGGATTTATTGTGTCATGTCAGGGGATCAGGGTAGATCCTTTGAACGTTTAGGCAATCCTCAATCTCCCTCCTCCTTTCTCACTTCGCCAGCTGCAAAGTTTTCAAGGCAAGGAAAACTTTCTACGTCGTTTTATCCCAAACTACGCTAATTTAACACTCAGATTTACTCGACTATTAAAGAAAGACTCTGAGTTTGTATGGGACACAACTTCCAACAAAGCCTTCGATGCTTTGAAATTGAATTTAACCCATACCTCACTACTTTTCCTTCCCGATTATAGTCGAGATTATTTCCTTTTTCTCACTGCTTCAGACTCGACCATCGCCATGGTTCTAGTCCAGGAAGACAATTTATACGAAAAACATGTCATTTATTATTTGAGTCGGAGTCTCATGACTATCGAAACTAAGTATTTACATGTTGAAAAACTGGCCTTGACAACTTTCCAAGTTGTCCAACGATTCCGTCACTATATCTTACTACGCAAGACCACTTTAATTTATGATTGCAACCCATGCAACACATTCTTACCCACCATTTGCACGGGAGAAAATACTCCAAATGGATAGTCATTCTCCAAGAGTTTGACTTAGAATTTTAACGTGCTAAGTCTAAGAAATCCCAGGTGTTTTCCAAACTGATACGTGACCTTCCCTGCACTGAGACAAAAAACGTAGCAGAGGATTCTTTACCCGATGAGTCCATTTTTCTAATCAGTTCTGATGACCTTTGGTATGGGGATATCATTGTCTATCTCCAAACTCAGACTTTCCGGCCCAATTTGTCTAGAACTAACCGTCGTCGAATACGCTACCAAGCCCGTCAGTACATCATCCTCAGTGACACTCTTTATCATCGTGGGGTTGACTCTATTTTTCAATGTTGTCTCACCTATGATGAAGACGAGAAAGATTTAAATGAATGCCACTCTAGAGCATGTGGTGGTCACATGTCTGGGTATGCTATTGCCCAGAATATCTTACGCACAAGGTATTTTTGGCCTTATTTATTTAAAGATTGTATTACTGTTGTTCAAAAATGCCATGCTTGCCAAACATACAACAATAAGATAAGATCTCATCCTGCTCCCTCACACCCTTTAGTTTTTGTTCGACCTTTCACTAAATGGGGTATCAATTTCATGACTTGTAACCCTCACTTGGCCTGGGGGCATGGATACATTATCGTCACCATGGATTATTTCACGAAATAGGCTGAGGCAATTCCTACATTTGACAATACAGGAAAAACTGCATCTCTATTCATATTCAATCACATCATCACATGATTTGGAATCCCACAGTCTATTATCACTGATCACGGTAGCCACTTTAGAAACTTCATGATGTATGGGCTTACAGAAAATTTGGGTCTTCGACATGAAAACTCAACCCCCTACTATTCGCAAGCCAATGGCCAAGTCGAAGCAATCAACAAGGTTCTTATCACCATGCTTCGACGGATTATAGGAATTCAAAAAACAAGGTGGCATACAATGTTGTTTTCAACATTATGGGCCTATAGGACATCCGTGAAGTCTTCCATGGGGTTTACACCTTTCCAATCAATGTATGGTATAGAAGTTATCCTACCAATTGAAGGTGAAATTCCATCGTTAAAATTGGTCGTTGAACTTATTCCAAACACCTCTGCTGAAGAAAAACGTCTATTGTATCTTATGCAATTGGACGAAGCCCATCGCGATGCCACCCTAGTTATTGAAACCCTAAAAAAATGCGTCAAGGCCCAATACAACAAATATGTCAAACCACATGTTTTCTCTAAGGGTGATATAGTTCTCCTCTATGAACAAGATCGTGAGTTTTTAGGTGCTGGAAAATTTGAAGCTATGTGGTGAGGCCCCTACATCGTCAAACGAGTGTTGGAGAAGGGAGACTATGAGTTAGTAGATTATGATGGAATTCCTTTGAGTGAGCCTAGAAATGGGATTTACTTAAAGAAGTACTATGGTTAGACTATCTTTGCATGAGTGCTTGTATTTTATTGTACCATACTATAGTGTGCTATGTTTGTGTGTTTTTTTCGTTATTCAGCTTCTACCCTCGACCGCTTATCTTGCATTGTGCTTAGTTTTCATACGTCAGAGTCTTCGTTACCCTACCTTGGCTTCACCGATGGCGCTAGTCGTAGCACTCAGAACCTAGATTTTGCTGCATGGGCAATCTATGCACCCACGAACGAACCTATCAGTCTACATGGTGTTTGCCTTGGTCGTGCAACCAATAATATAGAAGAGTATAGTGCCTTCATCAAATTGTTGACTGATGCTATCTCACTTGAGATACATTGTCTGGTTATATGACTTGATTCACAGCTAGTAGTGCTACAATTAAGTAATGTCTATGCTATTTGAAGTCCTACTTTGTTACAAGTATATTTACGAATTCACCTCTTGGAACGCTATTTTGATTATATCAAGTATCAACACATTCCTAGATGTCTAAATACATTAACTACTGCATTATATAATTATGTGTTAGACATACATATGAGACATTTATAAATCCAATCACACATCACATGTATTATACAAAGCAAAATAATCCAGTAGAATCCTCATGTGTGTGTGTATATATATATATATATATATATATATATAACGATCAATTTTTTTTTACAAAACCATTGTTTTTGTCCGAAGACCAAAATATAAAAAATGAAGCTCATAGCTTCTACAAAAATGGCATCATGGATTTTGTTCTCGGTAACACACTACTTCTCGTGCTACCCTATGGAGAAATCATCTCAATGGACCAGCCACGCCTACAGTATGGCACTGGAAACGCCTTGGGACCTCGCCAATCGACATATCTGGGATCCCTGCAGTCAAACCCTCCAGATTCTGTTCGATTTCTTCCTACTCATACACATCCCATCATGCGACTACCACTGCTTCCCCTTGCCTCTTGATAGGGGATGTACCAAGGGGCCAGAATGGACCTACATCTGTATAGTCAAGATATTTTTTATTAGTCATTGGATTGAAAAACACATAAAAATATTTAATATTTTGAATTTTTTTACAAAAACACTATAAAAGAAAAATATCTTTCTTACCTCGTTCCCCCCCACTGAGAACCCTCAGGTAGAACTAAGTCAGGATCATTGCGAAAATCCATCCTGACATATGCATAGTCATCGATCATCAATATCTGGGGCTCCAACCAATCGAAAAAGGTGTCATTATATCTAATAATGGGAACTGCTGCATGTTGGGACATGAGATCACACCACTACTTCATCCGCGGATCTTGTGGTGCTGGTATATTCCAATATACCTGTAAGTGAAAGTGAGGGACTCTTTCCAGGAAGAAAGATACCAAAATGGATACGTACCCAAACTTTTTTAGATCCACGTTCTTTCTCTTGGTCAACTGGTTCTTCATACTATGAAGAAGCCCATCACACCAGTTGAACACACGAGGTTCCGTGCATTCTATCGCATACTAGAAATAGCTCTGTAGATCCATTGTGTAGAAGCACTCCCTGCCATCCGTGCAATGGTGAATAGGATGGTTCTCAAGGTTAGACCACGAACCCCTCTGATAGCCACCTTACCCTTGCGTCGTTCGTCCCCAGGTTCACAATAAAGTCTGATGTATTCACTCATCGACAAACCCCCACCTTGACCTCCTATTAAGGTCTCTTGAGCCCCATGATGAGACAACCCTGTCAAGAAGTAAATTTATTTGATGTCCAAAGAGAGCACATGAACACCCACATGGAATATTTGTTGGTCGACATCCCACATTCAGACCAAATATTCCAACAATCTCAATTGGGATCTCATGCCCTGGATCTTGAAGAATTTCAGTAGACCACACTGTCTTAGGGAATTTATGGTGCTCAAATCATTAAAATCCATTATATCATCATCTTCATGTTCCCTTTCTCTCCATTCTAATATTTTTGCAATCAAGATACCTGCATGGGAATGGAAAGAAAGGAGTTAGCACCTTCAATTATCATAATTTGAAATTCTTTTTGGTCCACCGTATATTTTTCTTTTGGTTTTTATGCCGCTGCGACTGGGTCTTGGTTACAGAGTAGATTTTCCACAGGCCCCGATATAGGGCACCTGCGACGGCCCCAACGCACACCCATGGTTCAAACATTCACCCCAAAATTCATCTTTTAACCGATTAAAATGAATTTTAAACCATCAGAAAGGAAGAGGACGAGGCACTTACTGTTTTCACACACACTGTTCGTTGAATGATCGCTCGAGCTCTCCGCAATCGACCTCCAAAATATGAGGTGAAAAAGGGATTTTGGACAAATTTTTTGATCAAATATGAATGAAATAGTGAAAATGAGTTCTTACCTCTATTTATCTCATTTTTTTTAAATTTTTCTAAATATATTTTATATTATTTAAATATATTTTCTCAAAAACCTAATGGTATCGTGAGTGTTGTTTCTTGCAGATGAGCAGGCTAGGGTTCCGAACAATGGAGTACAGACACTTTTTTTTTGTTTGTCTTTTTGGTCGCATGTACGATTACTTTTTAGGGTTTTTTAGAAAAACCTCGAGCTTAGTCTTTGTTCGTTCTCATGCTCGAAAAATGATGAGAACGTAACCGAGTATACTTTTGTCGTCTTTTTGTACTCGTCATGGTAACACGAAAATAATGAAACTTACGGAGTAATCTTTAAGCTCTTTTCCCACTCTTTAAAAATGAAAATATTGTCGAGTGACCTTGTTCTATTCACGCTCGTAAAAGTATTTGAATAAAACGTTTGACGGCCGATAATTTATCACTTTTTCAGTCCTGTCGAACTATTTTACGAAAAAGGAACTGAGAGAGTTCTCTTTTAAGTGTTTTTCCAAACTCTATAAACATGAAAAACCTTCGAGTTTTCTATCTTTGGAATCATTAAACAAACATTGATAGACCCATACGAGACTAAACCACTCCTTCTTAGGGTTCGTTAAAAATACTTCGAGGGACTCATCCAAAGGATGAGCTTACATCAACAAGCATATGTTATCCTCCTCAAGCTTGCATAAAAATAAAGAGGTACTCACCATAAATGGTGGGGGAAAACTTGGGAAAGGGATGTCTCTCTATATTTGTGTTAATTACAGTAAGCGTCGCTCTTGAACATGGCACCCCCTTTATTATTTGAATCTGGGTTGGTAAATCCATTTGTCTCTCATTTGACCTTCTACAATTTCACATCTTGGGTCATCTTTGAGTCTATGCTGCCACGCCCAGTGTCATGCTATACATATGTTCAAGAGAAGTTCAACTGAGTCCTCTATTGGGTCGACCATCTGCAATTGTTCATTCTTATCATGTCGGCCTTCCTTCTGTCCATTCCAAATAATATTCGTACTTTTCTCTACCCTAAATCTGTTACTTGTTTCATGTCATTTGATGGGGGATACATCAAGGCCCTCCTATGACGAGTCTTTTCTTGTCGACTTCAACTCATTATCCAGGAATGAGACTTAGAAACTACTCAGTGCCTTAGAGCCTGCATACCTCAATGGAAGGTTTCTTCTCTTTCGATAGTGGATTTACATCATTGATCCCTGATCGAAATATTCCATCGAGTGTTCGATCTCAACCCATTTATTCATGCTCATTGGATTGTACTATCGTACCTTGGGGGTCATTGACATCAATGGTGATTTCCATCGCACTTTTTAACAGTTTTCATTAACGACTGGTAATCAAGTGGTTTCTGACCATGTTCGACTTGAATACTTTTATTCACATGGCTAGATTCGTACTAACAGACGACGGGATTGAAGACCCTGGACCTCATCATTTCTGATCCAAGTTGCGATGGAGTGTTTATGGTTTGAGTTGGCACATAGATCCACTTTGTATGTCTCGTGGCTATGTCCGTGTCTAAATTTTCCAATACATAGATCCATAGTGTCTTCTTGGTGGCTATGTAGAATCTTGGTGACATGGATCCATGGTGTATACTTAGTGACCATGACTTATATTTATGATTTCAATCATTTATATTCTGAACATGGGAATGCCTATTTCAGACATGGTGTAATATTATGCGGATGCTTGATTGTTTGCAAGTTCCTAATTGGTGAGCTCCTCGTTCCTGACACACACACACATTTTTACAAAGTATTTCGGCTGTCACGAGTTCCAGCCTCATACTTTGGGGGGAATTTTGTTACACATTATTTTGGTCATTCTAATGATGATATCATAGACATGTGTTCAAGATCCCAACATGAATTTTTTCTGAGAAGAGAAAATTCTTTCCTCCTCTACAAAGATGCTTTTTAGAAAGGGTCCGCAGGCTTCCCATACTACACAGTGCGGAAATCCATTATTTACGCAGGCTTCCCTATAGCTAGCCCATGGGATTTCCACAGGCTGCTATATAGGCAGTGTTGAAAAGTCAACAAGAAACATGTGTCTAATTTACTTTTCCCTTAATTAAATTAGACAATAAATATTAATCTATTATCTCATTCATAACTGAGTGATTTGGAATTGTAACAGA